>APFE030832191.1:0-12713 GCA_000404065.3 Pinus taeda
TTATAATTAAAAATATGAATGTGATTGTTTATTATTTATATTTCCTAATATTTATTAATTTAACCTCCATATACCACATACTCATAATCATGTAGATATTAATGTAGCCCATTACAATGATTAAGTTGTGATATTAATGCAATCCATTCCAAGGATTATCTTATGATATTAATAATCTATTGTTTTATTAATAAATAAGTAAAATGGTTTTAAAGTAATTTTAAATATGAAAAAAATTAATATATATGAATGTATTGTTTTAGAAATTTATTAATATCATTTTAATTTGATATTTTTGGATACATTATATTAAAAAATTTAGCTTACGTTCAGAGCCAACAATTGTGACTTATTATTATAATGGTGATATTAAATATGATAAGGTTTTGAAAGATAAATAATTAAAAATATGAATATGATTGTTTATTATTTAAATTTCCTAATATTTATTAATTTGACCTCAATATATCACATAATCATAATCATGTAGATATTAATTTAGATATTAATTTAGTCAGTTTTAATGATTACATTGTCATATTAATGCAGTCCATTACAAAGATTATCTTATGATATTAACAATCTATTGTTTTATTAATAAATAAGTAAAATGTTTTTAGAGTAATTTTAAATATGGAAAAAAATAATATATATGAATGTGTTGTTTTAGAAATTTAATAATATCATTTTAATTTGATATTTGTAGATTCATTATATTAAAAAAGAAAATTAGTTTAGGCTCCAACCATTGTGACTTATTATTATAATATTGATATTAAATATCATTAAGTTTTGAAAGATAAATAATTAAAAATATGATTGTGATATTTTATTATTTAAATTTCCTAATATTTATTAATTTAACCTCTATATAGCACATAATCATAAACATGTAGATATTAATGTAGTCCATTACAATGATTAAGTTGTGATATTAATGCAGTTCATTACAAGTATTATCTTATGATATTAGCAATCTATTGTTTTATTAATAAATAAGTAAAATAATTTTAGAGTAATTTTAAATATGAAAAAAATTAATATATATGAATTTGAATTTTTGGAAATTTAATAATATCATTTTAATTTGATATTTCTGGATACATTATATGAAAAATTTTAGTTTAGGTTTAACATTTTTTATCCTTAACAGAATGGAAAATTGTGTAGTCCAACAAAAAGACAAAATTGTGTTTTCTAGGCAATTTTTTTGTTGGCATTGCGAATTGGATATTGTCCTTGATGGAAACTTACCCAATGAGTTGTTCTTATTTGATATTATAAATATATTTGTAGAAACATTGTAGCATCAATATTAAACATAGACCTTAATAGAAAAATAATTATAGGATTACTAACATTAATAATCTTGTATTGTAGAGATTAGGTTTAAAAAATTGTGGAATTGTGTTCGGTATTGCAATAATGTTATGATCACTCATTTGATTTTATACAATGTGTATACGTGAAGTTTTTCTCTATGTGCAAATGGTAAATTATGTATATATGTTACTTTTAATTTTATTCAACATTAAAGTGTTTTGTTGATATCAAATGTGTTTTTTTCTATTAGGTGATTTCATTGTTTGATCATGGATCCATCTATTTGGAGTTGTCTTCAATTTGAAATTCTTGAACTTTTCTTCCTCTGCCTGCCTTTATCGGTTGTGATAAATTTTACCACTATTTGTAAGAAATGGAAGAATGTTTTGCAAAACCCTTCTTTCTTGTTACGTTCCAAGCATGTCTCCACGAATTAATTTGGATTTATGGTTCCTTTTTTCAATAGTGAAGAAAATTATTTTGCTCATGAATACCATAATCAGAATGGGCACATATCTCAATTTCTTTTGGGGTTCATAGATTCAAGATACAGAGTAGAGTCTATTGTTGGACCAGTGGTGGTTTTATCGTTACCAACAGAATGATCCCATACACTCAAATATTTCGTAACGAATCCATTTACAAAGGCCTTTAAAAACATAGGCCCAATATGAATTGGAGAGAGGGGATTCCTTTCATTATTGGAAAATGTAAGCAGCAGAAAATATGATTGGATTGTTCTAAAACATATGTATGATAGAATGCAATCTAAATTTTATGTTTGCAGTAGTCTTGATAGGGTACGACAAAGGGTTGTTGTTCCATTTGGTGGCACTTCACCCCCTAAGAATGGCATGTTTTATAAAAGTAAATTGTTTTGGTTGTATCTGGACAAAGACTATGAAGATTCTCTTCGGTATGGGTATAAAATATACTAGTTTGATGTAATAAAAAATGAATGGGGTTTTTCATTTGTTCCAATCAATGACACACAGTGTATGTCGTTAGCAATATACATGGATCAATTGATATGCCTTGTCAATGATGGCTTCACTTTTATATGGTCAATTGAATAATTAAATCATTTCCAATTTGGTCACTGTGCATTGAACGAAGAATTTAATACTTTGAAGATGATTGGGGTTTTATATGGAAGTTGTTGGAATAAATTTATGTAGATATAAATAGCAAATGTCCTAGTTATCTTCCATTTCGAACAGTTCATGCTCTGGTTCTTATGTTCAACTGTAGTGAAGTTCCTTTCATATTATATAACATGATGATTGGCATATGTTTCCCAACAGATATTGATAATTAAACTAATGAACAAATGCCTGGGTTTTGGTACCCAGCATTGGAGGATTGCAATGATTTGATTGAGTATGGAAATTTTTTGCAATTGCTCCCCATATGGATTCTGTTGATGATATTCCACCATTGGATATGGATATGGATTCTTAGGATATTAGTATTCTTAGGAGTTCCTATATATATTTCCATTTTATATACTCTCTATGGTTGTGG
The DNA here is from genome assembly GCA_000404065.3 of Pinus taeda. Taxonomy (NCBI): domain Eukaryota; kingdom Viridiplantae; phylum Streptophyta; class Pinopsida; order Pinales; family Pinaceae; genus Pinus; species Pinus taeda. Next base: position 2,848 of record APFE030832191.1, read on the forward strand.
AAAATATTTCCATTTTTGTCTCAATACATACTATGGGTCTTTAAGATAATACTTTAAAATTATGTTTGTATCGATCTTTATGATGTAAAATATTTCATATTGTTTCCCCTAAAGTGTTCTTAATTACATGTAAATGTGTCTCGATGTTATGCATTTTTCTTTATTTTTTTAATTATAATTGCTATGAGTTATGTTATACATGTTATTTGTACTGGTTTTTGTGATGATTCTCAAACAATGTTATATATTTATGTACATTTTAATATTTGCATTTATATTTTGATAATATATAGTTCCAAATTTTTAGATATACTTCCAAGTCAAATCATTCTTAAAGTATTGTGTCCCAATAGTATGGATTTTTTTTATTATAGTATGATACATGGAAATTTAGACTTTTTTGTTTAAGCCATTGGGAAGAATTCATTTCTGTTTTTAGCCATTTTGAAAAAATCATTTTTGTTTTTAGCCATTTGGAAAAAGCCTTATACATTTTGATAAGTTTACATGGTTGGAAAAAATAACATATACACCTTTTTATGTTTTTTTACGATTTCCAAGAAAAAACTTGTGCCTTTTTCATTCTTTTGTGTTTGTTTATATTAGATATTTTCCATGTTCCATGTTTATGATTCCATAGTGAATATTTTATTATTCGTTGTAGAAATGTCATCTGAAGGCACAAGCAAGCGTACAAGAAAACGAAACTTGTCACCGGAATCACGTGAGAGATCGAATGAAAGTCATTCTTTACGATATCAACAAAATAACGATGTCATAAATGAGCATAGGAGAGCTACATATCATAGAAGAACGAGTGAAGCCACTCTTGAAAGTGATTTTATAATTCCTCGTAAGTATCGCACTATGGATGATATAATGGAAATAACATTTCCTGTTGATAGTTCAATATGAGAATAAGCTCCTCGTCAATATAATCTTGTTGTTCAATGCTCTCCTGAAAATGTTCATAACATTGGGGAAACATCTTGCAATCTGGATGAACATCATATTGATAACATGGATGAAAAGTTCCACCCTAACCATTATGTGTGTCCAATTTCATGTTTTGATAGCCAAAGGTTGCAAAACATCCATGGTGGACATAATGATGACAATGTTTGATGATTTGGATGATAGTTTAATTGGCCATTTTTTTGATAATTTGGAGACAGTTACTCGAAACATTGAATCTTCCAATCCCGCTTCTCAAAGTTATGTGGTCCCACCAAGAGAATCAGTCATCCCTGATAACATTTCACGTGGAACAATGGAGGTAACACAATGATATTTTGATTCTTGTTGCAATAGTGGTTGTTTTATTACATTCCTCTATTTACAAAGTTTTGTTTACTAAACTTATCAGTTATTTTATTCTCTTGAAATATGATACAACTCATTTTGATAGAGGTATAGAAATTAATTCCCAAAGTGTTCCATCTACTAATATGAGAAGTGACGATGAAGCATGTCATAACCTTCCTATGCATTTTCCTCGATGATCAATTTGCTGGACTAATGTAAATTTGAAATGTTTTTGATTTCCTTTTCACTTTTTAAATTTCTAGTTGGTTGGACATTGAATTTTATGGCGTATTTTATTTTCTTCAAACAAGACACAACTCATTTCAAAAGTGGCATCCAAATTAACTTCGTAGATGTTCCATCTACTGATGTTAGAAGTGAAGAGGAACCATCTCATAGTGTTCATCCACATCAACAAAAAAATGTAAATGTTGAGTGCATTTGATATTTTTCTCATTTTTTCATTTACAGTTGGTTGGACATTATATTTTGTATCCTTTAATGGTGAAACCATGATTTCATCTCATTAGGTTGGAGAATTGGAATCCAAAACATCAAATTGTAAAACTAATGTAGATGTTCAATGTATTTGATTTCTTTTCCACTTTTGAATCTTTCTTTGTTGGATGTTTAGTTATATAACGTAATTTTATTTTTTTGAAACAGGAAACAACTCATATGAGTAGAGGCATAGAAACTACATCCCAAAATGTTTCGTCCACTGATGTTAGAAGCCAAGAAAAACCATCTCATAACCCTCATCCACATCCAGACACAAATGTAAATTTTTAATGCAGTTGATTCTTTTTCATTTTTTCATTTATAATTAGCTAGAAGTTAAATTTTAAAATCTTTTATGACAAAGAGACCTTTACATCCTCTTAAGTTCGCAAAATGCAGACCATAGATTTGGAATGACCTTCTCATAGATCCATTCCACATGCTTCAAATTTGTGAAGGGAATCTCATGTTCCTGAAGATGAAGTACATGTTAGGAGAAATTTTACTCCCCAAAATGGATTTCAACATGGCTCAGCCAATAGAGATCATATTCATTTTTATGAAAACATGATTGCAATGCATAAAAGATTTTGAGCAAAGATAGATAGCTTGTCAATTGTCCAAATGTGCCACATTTGCTAAGAATTGTTTCCCAGAATCCACATTTTGAGACATTCTGAATGACCTATTTGTAGACAATGTAAGAGTGAAAGAGGAGCCCATCATTTTTGTCGATATAATAACATGGATCCTAATGAGAAACCTCATATTCTAAGAGTTCTTACTCAAGTTGAAGGAATGCTAATAGCACGTGTGAATCCTATTTTGCAAGTGACACATGCTCGAGGTGGGAAATATAAGTGTAGTGGTCATCCAATTAGCTTTCCTCAAGATATTTCTACAATTGTACAAAGTCTTCCCCGACATGTTGAAGAAATTGACTTTCTGATTGCGAGGAGACATGTCGCTCCATCTAAATATTATGAATGTTATGTCAAAAGATCTCAAGTGATGGCTTCATTGCTTTTCAAAGTCCAACATGATCAATATTACCGAGATGTTGTAATTAACTATGATTCATATACTTCAATGTAAAAATCAACAAATTTAAGCCTAGAGGAGACATTTGTTGATCTTAAATTTTTTGATCTTTCGGGAAGAGCATCATGTAATAAAAGTTAATAAAGGAAAAATAATAACCACAGTTGATGGGAAAATTATTCCAAGTTGAATCTTGGGCAAGACATCCTAGTGTGGGTGTTCATTCGTTTATTAATGTGCCAAAATGCCATTTTTCCTTTCCAAAGCCTTAGCCATTTCATTTTCCAATTTCCTAAGCCCTCTCATCCTTCTTCTTTTGTTTCCCGCCTACCAAATGAATGACGATAAGTGGAAGAAATTAGAGCATTTTTTAAAATTTTGATCCTTCACATGTTCAATACATGGATTGGCCCAGTATTGGTACCTCTCCAGTGAATGAATATAATACAGAGGGGTTATTAGATATGGCATTCCCAACATTGTTCCCCAGTGGTGATGTTGATTGGTTGAAACCACATATTTATAGTGTTGAAATTCATGAGTATGCATCTCATCTTCTTAGGTACTATGATCAGAGATTTGGAAGCCCTATTCTCTTTCGATATTACCTATTGAACATGATAATGCGGCATCGAAACCAAGCAATTGTTGCAGTTTTTGCAAAGAAACGTTTACATGATAACTCACCTACAACAATTGAAGATTTACTTCACCAACTATATGATTTACAAAATAATAATTTGGTTGAGCATATTATGCGGTTTGGTTCTTCTCTAAGAGGTACAAGGGCATACTAGACTAAGTGTCGAGCTAAATTGACTAACATGATTACTTAGTTAGGATGTCCATGTTTATTTTTTACTTTGAGTGCAGCTGACACAAAGTGGCCAAAGTTGCATAACCTCATGCCCATACATTCACATTCTCATTCTTCAAATGAGCATCGTATGAAAATTGAGAATGCTATCTAGTACCCTCATATTGTTGCCACATTTATGCAACATAGATTCAGTATTTTTCGAGAGGAAGTTATCCAAAAATATCTTAAAGCTAAAGACTTCTGGTACAGGTTTTGTGTTGTTGAATTTGTTTTCTATACTTTGTCAACTTTTATTGTGATTCTATTTATATTGTTTGGAGTAACTGTATCTTCATTTTTTTAGATATGACTAGAAACATAGAGGTTCAGCACATATCCATGGTTTCCTATGGTTAGAAGGCACTCCTCACATGGAAATACTTGATCAGTCAAATGGTTCTGATGTAAAACTTGCGAAGATATTCTTCGACAAATATGTAATTGCATGGAATCAACGTGACATACATTGTCGCAACATAATGGTTCCACAAAGCCTCAATGATGACCCTTTCCTATTGAATATTGGTCATATTTTCTCTTGTAATCATCATAATGATTATGAAGAATTGCTAAATCATGTCCAAAGGCAAAGAAAGTGTACTGTAGATTCTTGTTTGTGCAAAATGGGCACTATTTTGACATGTCAGTACAATGCTCCATGGGATCTTTGTGATGAATCAAGATTGTTCATAGATGATCAAGGAAGAAAAAAATATGAGCCAACAAGAAATGATGACAAGCTTAATATACATAACATTGACCTTCTAACAATGTGGCGTGCAAATGTTGATTGCCAGCCAATGCTTTCTCGCTATGTTGTTTAGAAATATATTGATAAGTATGCATCAAAAGTAGAAAAAAGGTTTGAACGTTATCATCATATGTTAACTAGAATTTCAAATTCTATTGGCTCTCACGATCATGCTTTATGTGCATATAGAAGGTTTCTTGCAGAAACGATTGTTGACCTTGACATTGGAGCACAAGAAACGTGCCATATGTTGCTTAAGCTACCTCTTGTAGTTTGTAGTCGAAAATTTGTTTCCTTAAATGTTGGAATAAATGTTTTTAGGAAAATCTCAAATAATGGCTTGCAATGTTCATCTAAGAATAATTTTGTTCAACATTATCAAAAGAGACCTTTTTTCCTTTAACATATATCTTTAATAGAAACAACAAGATCTTGTACATTTTATAGCAAGCATCAACAATATCCATGGAAGCTTAGAGATGTTCATGCTATTGTTTGGTTTTTGCCATGGTTTTATTTTATTCCTAGTGAGGCTTCAGAGGAATCTGAAACCTTTTTCTAGATAGAATTTCTCTTGTACAAGCCATTTCATGACATTCTACAGAAATTTTCCTTTCAGCTAAAATTTTTATAGAAAATTGGAGGAATTTTCGATATCAAGCATGGCATGTTGATCGAAATATATTAACTATAGACAATATCGAAGATGAAGAAGATGGTGATTTTTCTAACCATTAAATGAATCTTGAAGATGATTTTCAAGAATGAAAAAATTTCTCTCACTTGGTTCCACCAAATGATGTGAATGTTTTTGATCTTCACACCCTTCGTCGAAGGGACTTTGGTATATCCTTTGACTGGGAAAGTACAACTATTTCTAATGATTTTGCAGAAGAAGCTATTAATTTTATAAGGAATGAAAAATTAAGGGGTGATATTTTTTACCTTTCAAACAGAACATTTGCATCTCCAGATTCTTTTTCAGAAAAACAATAACTTGCTTTTGAAATTGTTTTAAGGCACTTTGCTGAATATGAGATTCGTGAACCTCTTCTTATGATTGTTCAGGGCACTGTGGGCACCAGGAAGTCTTTCCTTATCCATTGTATTTTTTAAGCTCTTTCTAATTTGTTAAGTAATGGAAGAATCCCTTTTCTTCTTCTTGCCTGAATAGGAATAGCTGCTTTTAATATACATGCAAAAGCAATACACTCAGCTCTTAAAATTCCAATTAAAGATATGCATCCACTATAAGGGCAGTCACTTGTAGTATTCCAAGAAGAAATGCGACATGTTAGATATATATTGATTGATGAAATGATATTTCGAGGATCAAGGTTGTTTATGCTAATAGATGCTCGATTACGAGAATCATTTCGAGAGAAAAATAATTTTCCTTTTGGTGGCAAATCCATCATCCTTGTGGGTGACCTTGGCCAACTTCCTCCTATGAGAGATAAGCCTTTGTATGCAGGTAATACAATAGGGAAAGCCTTGTGGAACAAATTCAACATTATTGTCACTCTTGACACAATCTTTCGCCAATAAGGGAATACTAAGAAACAATCTTGTTTTGGTAGAGCCCTCAATAACATAAGAAATGTAGAACTTGTTCTTGAAGATTGGGAGTTTCTTATGTCATGGGCTGATATGAAGTTGCATCCTAGAAAAAGAGATTTATTTAATGCAGCAGTTCACATGTTTCCAACAAATAATTTGGTCTCCTTCCATAATATGCATATGTTAAAATTCATTAAATTCTCCAATTGCACGATGTGTTGCTGAGCATTCAAGGCGTTCATAAATCATTGGTGTTGACGATGATCAATTGGACCGCGAAGTTTTGTTGTGTCGTGGTTAGCATGTTATGGTGACATGTAATTTATGGGTTGAAGTTGGCTTGGTGAATCGCGCACTTGGTTATGTTAAGGATATATTTTATACGCCTACTGTAAGCCACCTCAACTTTCAATGTTGACAACTGTGGTTTTTTATAAGTATGTTGGTGTTCCATTTGATGCAAGAAATCCAAACATTGTTCCTATCACACCAGTGATAAGAGGAAATTGAAAACAAATTCCTTTGAAGATGGAATGGGCTCTTACAATCCATAAGTCACATGGATTGACTTTAGAATGAGTGTAAGTTGATATTAGGAATAAAGAGAAATAAGGCCTTACCTTCACAGCCATATCAAGAGTGAAATCAATAGATGGTTTACTCATTGCACTGCCTTTCTCTTTTCAACGTTATGCCAAGATGAAAGATAGTGCATATGTTACAATTAGGAAGAAAGAAGAGGAGCGATAGAAGTCTGTATCGCTATGACATACAACTAATAACATTGTGACCTTCTTTATAGTATTTTTTTGAATTTATTTTATTGTCCTCTTGATTTACTTTTAATATAATAATCATTTTCATATATTTATGAGATTAATAAATTCATCATATTCATAGTAATATTTGAGAAAGTTGTTTACATCATTTTTCATGTTTTTCAATTTACTTTTTTTTTTAAATACCTATTGTTCTTTTATTTGCAACAGACCATTCAAACATAAACAACGAGTTATATAAACCAATCATTCAAAATAACTTTTATAACTGGTTCATATTTGTTAAATACATATATGGTAGAGACAGAATAGGAAAGATAAGCATTAGATTGTTTCTATTATTTCACAATGATATACATTTATAGTACATTCGTGTGACCATTGGTTCCACATCCCAAGGTCTCTTGGACTCTCATGGTTGTTCACATTCTACACCAACCCATAGAGGATTATGTGTCCAACATTCCCCCCCTTAATCCAAAGGGTTATGTATGAGTCCAAGAAGAGAGTTGTAATACAAAATGTGCAAAAATGCATGGTAGCACTAGATTGAATGTGCTCTCTGAAATGTTGGTATAAAGGGCGATGGTTTAAAGATGACCACCATCTCTGGAACGCTTAGTGCAATTTGCAGAACTCTTCTAAGTCTGGCATGAAGCTCAGGTCTTCTGCTAGAGGAAGTGCTCCTGATGTTTTGAAGAGGGAAACCTTCAACCATGAAAGGGAGGTCTCACCCCGCATAAAAGGGAGAACCTCATCCTGAAAAGGGAGGTCTCAACCTGTGATGGTTTAAGGATGACCAACAACTCTGGAATGCTTAATGAAATTCCTAGAACTCTTCAAAAACTGGCAAGAAGTTGAAGTCTTCTGCTAGATGAAGTGTCCCCAATTCTTTGAAGAGGCATCACCAACTGAAGGCATGTTCAAGGGAATATTTGTCTCTGGCTACAACTCTGAATCTGGTATGGCAGGTTGTGGCTCGGGCTCGCTTGATGTGGCTTTGAAGCTTGTATATGACCATTATTTCCCCCTTGTCAGATACAAGGTGAGATGATGGAGAAAGCTCAACTACAAGACTATTCAATACTCTAGAACACGTTCGGACATATGACTGAAATATCTTCTTGGTCGTTGATGCCCATTGCCAAGAAGCGATCCATGCAATATGAATCCATGTTCTTGTATGAGGTTTGTTTATGAAGCATTTGTTTGAAGAATGGGTGGTTTTATGACGGTGTTTACATGGATGAAGATCAAAACAATGATCTTTCATATGGCCAACTCGCTCACAGTGTTGGCATTTCACAATCTATTGTTGTGGAAGAGGAGCAAAATCTCGAACATCTGAAGGTTAACTGTCATGAAGGAATCCAACTTTCTGAAAGTGAATGGGCTTTGAGTAATCTGCAATATGAAAGGACACGTCCTTGTCATATCCAAGACCAGTTCTGTGCTTATTATGGACAAGATCTTCCCAAGGTCTGATGATAGGCTTCGAATGTGTAGACTGAACTTCTGCATCTGCATGTGATTTTGTTGCTTCATTAGGCACTGGATCAACTTGTTGCTTATGGGAGTTTGTTTCAATGTTTTGAACAGAAACAAGTTCAAAATGATGAGTATACTTCTGTAACTCCTCCTTTTGTAGTTGTGATTCAAACTGCATAAAATCAATCTGTTCTTGTGCATATTGTAGACATTGTTGAATTTTTGAGAGAGAGCCTTTGCTGATTTGGAATGTGTCATTAGAAGTAGATTGTATTAGAGTTTTCAAGAACTTTAATACTTCACCAATTTGAGTCATTTTCTCCAATGTCAAACTTACACTTTAAAATTTGTTCACAACTGTGAACCAATGTCACTGCAAGGTATTCTCTTTAGCCCCAAAAAAACAAAAACTTGAAACTTGACAACTATAGGGGAAGCACCGATTTTTTTTTATGTAATGGAAAGTTAAAAAAATAATGGACTCAACCCAAATTTTGTGAATTCAATTCCATTTTCACAAATAATGACCATGAAGAAAATACTCCTAGAAAATCTATGCAAATGCCTCGACATGCCTATTACAGAAACTCAAGGCATATACTGCCAATGAATACTCTCATGTTGAATGAGTAGCTTCAACACAAAATAAAGATTATTTGATCATGTGTTTCTGTTCCAATTCACTTTCAAGTACTAAGCCTCTTCCATAGGTAATCATTCACAAGCTACATAATCATATGTATACAACTCGAGTAAAAATAAAGTGATACACATCAAATGAATTGTTACCTTGACATTCAAAGCAGAGATACCATCTCCAACACTATAAATATTTGATACATCGACTGTGCTTGAGTGATCTTATTTTGAGTCTTAGGTATTCAATCCTCAATGCACCGGTGTTCATAGCTTTCAAACTATTCCACACTCACCGCTCAGTCTCCACGCTCACTACACCAGCTAAAATACTATTCATAACCAAGTAGTTCGATGGCAGCCAATATAATCACACAATCATAACGCAAGTGGATGATACTCTAGCACCAGCATGAGAAAATATATTGTCTGTTTCAGTTCTGGAACACATCCTGGCTGGTAAAATACGTTGATACAGTCAACAGGTAGCATAGCACCTTGAGGTTTAGAGCTCCACGCAGTCATCATAGTACACCATCCAAAGCTTTTCAGGTTAAAACACAACAATTATCTCACCCCCCTTGAGTTGTTACTTGGTCCATAAATCGTGTGGCTTCTTGATCTCAAGCTATATAAATAAACCAAGTTGCAGATATATATAATTAGCTTAAAACCACAATAGAATATGATTGAAAATATGGAATATGCAAGCCTTCAACATATTCAAGGCAGCATACAACAATTCCAAGCCGTGGCATTTCAACCGCCCCCACTAAATTTTGAATAATACAACACCAAGGGGATTGCCTTATGCAATGCTCAATGCTCAACATTAAAATGCTCATGTCAATGCACCAATACCCTACCCAATTCCAGGTTATTTAATAGCTGTGTATTTCCTTTGTAACAAGGTTCACGAAATCATTGAATTCAAGGTTCAATTCTA
>APFE030832191.1:13063-27299 GCA_000404065.3 Pinus taeda
CAATTATAAGCATATATCAGCCTCAAACAATATATCAATATATATATACCATCTTCAATTCAATGCAAACAGTTCACATCATGCTAGCAAAATATCAACGCACAGGCAACATATAATGTATATAGATCTCGATTTCAACACACCTCAGAAGCACGACCAACGATACTAACTCTGAGGACCAACAATTTGCCAGTGCAATCAACTATGATATTATGCATTGCAAGGCCAAGCTCAAACACGTGAGACAGCTATGCCAAGCTCCTATAATGCTCCCTTCTCTTTCCTCCACAATGTTATTTATGTGTGCAGTGTCTCTGACTTTGTTTCTTGCCTTCTCCCACGAGCCTCTTTTTGTTTTTGGAAATCCAACTAGCAGACTTTCCCATCTATATCTATTTGATCATATTGATCATGTTGAAGTGTTATCTTCTGTAGAGGTGACTCTTCACATTCTTCTGCCCCTTTTATCTGATCATTGAAATCTACATGTAGAAAATGCAGATATCGATGACAGAGGAGTCCCCCAAACATGGATCGAGCATGCTAGTGTTCATTACCAGTGTTCTAAATTAACCAACGGACCAACGTTCAGGTGAGGACTTTAATCATTGTAGAGAATCACTCTAGCATTCAATAATACACGCAAAGAATACTTTAATCCACGAAGAGGGATGAACCTTCAATGTTTCAAACCATATAACAATCCACCACAGAGAGCAACAAACAACGATGCATATGGAAACTCTCCAATTCACTGAACTATTATACCATACACCATTCCAACAAACTTCAGGGACTCAACTAATTGTTCATGAGGTTCAGCACAATTCAATATTCAACCAAACTCCAAGGTTTGTAGTGCACATATAGTTTAGAAGTTATGCATGGACCATGGATCCATTCCAATGCTTTAATATATAAAGCAACCAATGAACCTGTTTGTATGGCCTTCAAAACTCATACAAAGTATCAAATTCTTGCTCAAGTTCAACAAATTTTAGAACTAGCACAAGTTGGACCAGTGCACATTAAATCTCTTCTTCACCCTTCTTTAACATAAGCTCTAAGGAAAGGTTCGCACACTTTCAAAGGGACTATTGGCTTCAATGAATGACACAATACTTTAAAAACATCTGTAGAGATAAGATGCGAGGGACTTCCACTCTCTTAAAAGAGGAATTTCAAATTGTCTGCAAAATGAATAAATACAATCTGCAAACTATTGGGTGACATGAAACCAGTCTGTACAAAATTCTTATCGATCCAATTCAAGTTCCTCCTCAGAAGATATTAACAATATGCCCAATGTAAATCCCCCAGAGACACTTCCAATTATATGGACACAAAATAATGCCACGTAGAGAAATTGTAAGAAAGAGAGAGTGCCAGGCATGCATGGATTTCAAAGATGATGTTGTGTTGATAGACAGGTAACGCAAGGTCAAAGAGACCGTCAGTGTATCAACAAAACTTCAATGTTTCAATAGAGCATATGACAAACCTAGTAACGCAGGCTAATATAAAACATTTGAATTTGCAGACTTAGGATGCCAATTTTTACTATTTCGGGATTATGAGTAGAGGTGCAGGACTGACATGTACATAAAGGCCACAAAAACTAATGGCTCAAATTAGAGCAAGCCATAATTCTTTTGCAGCTCTAATACCATGTTAAACACATATATGGCAAAGACAGAATAGGAAAGATAAGCATTAGATTGTTTCTATTATTTGACAATGATATACATTTATAGTACATTCGTGTGACCGTTGGGTTCCACATCCCAAGGTCTCTTGGACTCTCATGGCTATTCACATTCTACACCAACCCATAGAGGATTAAGTGTCCAACAATATTGATATTAATATTTTGGATTCATATTACATCATGAAATGAAAAAATGGATGTTTTGAATATTGGCCATCACTGTGGTCAAAATTTCTGCCAACTCGTATAAGTGTCGGGCTGAGCATGAGAAAGAAGAGCTTAGGAGTTCATGTCTTCCTAGGCATGGCGTAAATTGCTAACGAGCTCTGGGTAAAAGTCTCCTATGGGCTTTGAAAGTAAAAGAAAGAGAAAATTGGGAGTCACGATTAAGGGTTTATCTAGATGGAATGAATAAAACACCCCCATTGAACTCACGGCTAAATCGAATATTTTAAAGCTCAAGTGATAAATATATCAATTAGAAGCGAAGGGAATAGCAATCAAAGTCCAACCTGCTCATCGAAGCCTGGGTAAGGATACAAATGATGAAGAATGAATGATCAAACTTTGTAATGTACTAATAATCCAACCCAACGCGTGTTGTATCAAATGAGAAATATATCAATTAGAAGCATGTGAAAATAGCAATCAAAAACCTGTGTGCTCATCGAAGCTTAGTTAAGGATACAGACCTAAGAGAATGGGTAAGGATACAAGGGATGAATACTTACCCATACCAGGGATGAATACGAGAATGAATGAATGACCAAATTTGTAATGTAATTATTGGGAAATTTTAATCGCTAATATTAGTTGGTACACTAATTTTCTTTACTTTTACCATAAAATGTGCTAGTCAATTTGTATATTTTTAAAAAATAATTTACCCAAATTTTATTGTATAAAATTATTTAATCAAAATTTTATAGAGACTATTAATTATTAGAAATTTAACCTTAAACTTTTTTTTAGAGGCGGCTAATAATAAAATATCTTCCTTAATAATATTAAGGAAAATGAATATTTCCAAACAAATGCACATGGTATTATAAAAATTCCATCTTTTATCTCTCTTGGTTGTGTTATCATCTCAGTGTGAAGAATACATCATATAATGACTGGATTACCATGTGGTAGACTTGACTTCAAGTATAGTCTTTTGTAATATTTACTCCAAACTATTGCTAACTTATATTATTATCAATATTTATATTATTATCAACTTTGAGTTTATATTATTATCAACTTTGAGTTATAACGTTGTTGCATCATATTATTATTATCACTAGATTTTTATTAAATAATTATTATTGATATATTATTAAAAATTTATTATTTTTGAACAAAAAATTTGGGCTAACATATATAATAATGTGCAGAAAAATAATGATACCTTTTTGTAACTATGTAGAAACAAAAAAAAATTAAAAAAAAAAAAAAAAAAATAAATAAATAAATAAATAAAATTAACCAAAAAAAATTCAAAAAAAGAGATGACCAAGATTTAGGATTTTCCTTTTATAATATATCATTTATTGCGCACAGAGAGAAGCTCAACACTATTATTTTCATCATATATTATGATATTCATTAACATGACATATATAGATAGATCATGTTTTTGGGGTAGGTCACTTGATAGAGCACATAAATCTATTATGTAAAATATTATGAGTTTTTTATTTTGATCCCTTGATTAACCCATGTTCACTTTAGGGCTAGGGGTGGTAGTTAATGGAAGTGACTCCATGGCATGTGAGTATGAGACCGCTCTATTTTCCAACTCATTTGGTCACAACATAAATATGTCTCGTTGTGTGTATTAAAATAATTCATGAGTGGATCCCATATAAAATTTACGTCATTCACGATGCCAAAATAAATACTGTTTCCACATAGTATATATAAAAATAAGCTAAAATTAAGTAAGCCATGAGTGGATGTTATATTTAGTTCAATTATTCATAAATCCAACAACAACAAAAAGTTTTTCACTCAACATATATATCAAACTGCATTAAAAGAGGTCCATATACACCGATTGGTGCAATTTTTCTCCTTCCAAAAATTAATGGCATAGATTGGTGTATATAAACCTCTTTTAATGTCATTGTTATAGTTGAAAGACAACGTGCATGGGGAGGATTAGTAGACCTTGATTTAATATGGCTAAATATGGTCAAATTTATGGTTGATGGAGGGTGACGATGGTTGACTACAGTTGATGGTGGTTTACCACGGTTGACTATGGTTTACCATGGTTGACTATGTTGATGATGGTTTTCCATGTTTGGGTATGTTTCACTATGGATAACAATGGTTGAAGAAGGTCGACCATGGTTCATGGTCATTAACCATTTTTAAAAAGTGTTGACAAGGATTAGCTGTAATTTACCATTGGATCAAAAAGTGTTGACAAGGATTAGTCGTAATTTACCATTGGATCCAAGTGTTGACCATTGTTGGTGGTTGAGTATGGTGAACCATAATGACCATTTTTTGCTATGTTTGTAATTGTTGAGAATGTTTCACCATGGTTGAGATTATTTGAAAATTATTAACTAAGATTAAACATGGTTGACCATGTTTTCCAACGTTTAACTTGATGTAGCCCTAGTCGCCCAACTTTTATTAGACCCAAGGGGGGTCATGAAATTTCATAGTGGAAGAAATTCCCTAAAATATAAATTGTTTGAAAATATAGAATAGTAAAATTCCATATATTACAAGTGTCCATACCATAAAAGAATCTAAATTGTTAGGTTGTAAGGTTACTTTAGTGAGTTGGTATTTTTCCCAAGTGATTCTTTGTAAAAGTGACAAATGTCAGGTTGAGGTGTTAGTAATTTGGGACAAATACCCAATTCACCTTTATTATATTAGGATATTTTGTAGCTAGTGAAAACTATAGATGTATGTATAGTTAGAATTTTAAGAGCTCGAGGAGGAACAAAAAGGCATGTAGTGCACAGTAGAAGACTATGTAAGTCTTTGCATAAATATGTTATGAGCTAGTTAGTAGAATGAGTTTCAATTTGTGTTATGTGTGTGTGTGTGTAATCTATGTGATTTAGCTTCCTTTGTGGTCATTTGAATGCTCTACGAGAATGAGTGCAAGGGTATGTTCCTACCACATTAAAGAGACTTGTCCTAATCCTCATCCTAGAAAGGGGAATATTCTACAGATAACATGAGAACAAAATTATTAGAGGAGGTTGCCAATGGGCACAACCTACAATGTATAGTCACCCAGGGTATGGTTATGAACACACCGCACAAATCCAATAATGTTATATTGAGCACGTTGTCGTGACAACCAAGGTACAACCCTATAAACCACAACCATATTTCCAATGAAATTTTTAGCTCATTATCCAAGCTAAAAGTCTATCTCTCAGCAAGATATATGAATGAGCCGACACATTGAGATTTTTATCATACATAAGTCAACGCGCTGAATGTGGGAATACTTGTAAGTCATTACATTCATAATTAGTCTTTACATAGTGTTGACATCGTCAATCATTGTGAATAGTCTATCAGTTATCATCGAGAAAAGTTGTTGAGGCCTCGAGAGAGGGAAAAACCACGTTCCAATGTAAGAAAAGAGTCGAATCATGATTACAAACCATCCCTCCTTGCTGACATCAGTGATCAGCAACCCCCCACTCACCCCTACCCCATGCAATTAAATAGAGTTGTTAATTATCCACCACCAAATACTCGCCATTCGATTGATAGAGTGGAACCTCGATCATTTAGTATTTCACAAAGTATCCTACCTTGTGCCCCAAATACTAGTTCATATAGCCATTCGATTTATAGAGTGGAACCTTGATCATCTAGTATTTCACAAAGTATCCTACCTTGTTCCCCAAATACTAGTTCATATAGCCATTACATATAGTTAAAAAATTTCATATAGCCATTACATTGCAACAATGATGTATTGATCCAGTGTGCAGTGTTTCTTCCCATCTATTGTCAAAATTCTCCTTAATTAGTCATGATTATGTGGATACTCACTTAATAGGTTGCAATCTTGTTCTAACATTTTTTGGGGTACTACTTTACCATATCATACATAGTTTTTGGGATACTACTTTACCATATCATACATTGTTACCATGGCAGCATAGTCACCATGTCCAATTACTCTCCACTTCGGGAGGATTAAGTCATATCTTTAGTTAACTTTGTTAATCAACAATTCAGATGAGTTTTGGAAGAATATGCTATGGTCATCGTTGACCATGAACATTCAAGATAAATTGTAATCATAGGTCCTTGTTCCTTAACCTAGTTGTTTTGTGTTAAAGAACTCAATCATGGAGGCTCAAATGGCATGCAAATGTTTTCTTCTGGTGATTCTAATTACATAAGCAACCATAATTATCAGTTCCAATTCCAATGAGATGGATTCAAATAAGTAAATAATATACAAAATATTAACACGTGATCTGGATTTCATGTTTCTATCACTCAGAATTTGATTGTTTTGCCTTTTGACATTCATCCAACCAGTCAGTAAATCTGCCAATGATATGAAATACAATTGTTATAATGTAAACAAGATCGGCTGCGTAGCAGCTAGTCCCTGCAAAGTGGATCGGTTGAATTTTTTGTCAGAAGCGTCGGTGGGGCAGCTTCTACTTCTGAAATACCATTCAAAATGCAAAATGCTATGATAGCCTACAGTAGCAGTCATTGCTTCAGTCGTTTCCGATCTTTGTCTTTTTACTTCAGTAGCAGAGGTTTTAACATTCGTTGATCCAGCGCCAGCGAATAGATTCGGTTGACTCAGCAGCAGCTACGCCATCCAAGAACAATTGACTTAAGCTTGTGTTATATATGAGTCACCTGGTGAGCATCATATGCCATTCATAGCAGCCCATAAGCTCTAGTGAGAGCCACTCATAGCCTATCATAGACAGAAGTGCTTATAGTTGGTTCTCATTGCTGCTAGTCATTGACAGTCTCATTATAGAAATGGACGGGGAGCGCAACTAAAAACTTGTTCTAATTTTGATCGTCAGTTTAATTGGTTGCACCTTGAGACATGAATATAAGGTACGTGAGCATGCATCGAAAATCTATGTGCTTATATTCTCATTTTTTTTGATGTTGAATGGAGATTTTGCATCAACATTTACAGAGTGGAGAGAATAATTTCTAATTGGGACGACCTTGAAAGCAGCAAATGTAAAAATGTGAATAGTTTTTTAGATTAGTTTGATGGATTGAATCATTTACACAAGGTATGAGCAGTAAGAATGTAAACTCCAGAATAATTACGGAGTTAGATTTGAACTTGAGATTAAAATTGATATCAGGTTTTGCTTGTTTTATCAAAGCAAGTGATTTGCAATTCATAATCTTATCTATAAGCTTGAGCTTTGTCAACGTTAAATTTGTCCAGTACCCATTTTTTATTTTAACTTAGATCCAACCATAAATCACTCTGACTGATATTTTGGTAGAAGTGTGGGATGAAAGGTTGGTGTATGATGTTGTTGCTCTTTCTTTCGTTCATAGCATTGTTGAACAATGCCGGATTGGCGGATCATATAGTCATCGATAACAATTCATATTTACTCTCTGGAACCAATAAAGCACCAGTGTGGTCTCAGCAGCTCGTTTTCCATGCATCTTCAAGCTCTCGACAGAGAGCCCACAAGAACAGAGAGTTTAGCAAATCCAGTTTTTCAGAATCAAAACGTAAACCAGGTGTTGGACACATGCAGATCTATTCTGCAAAGGGCATACTCATATCGCGCCAAAGGCTGCAAGGAGGGAATTGTGATATGCAAGAAGCAATTGTGAGAGAGGCTCTAAGATCGGTTCCAAGCCATGGAGGCGGCCATTAGTCTACCATTACTTCTAACATATGGGAAAATATCCATAAAATGGCATTCCGCAAACGAGGGAAAGGATTGATGCCTGCATGGTCTACTGGCTCTACATGTTTCTGTATGCAAGAATATCTTTCCACTTGCAGTATTAGTCATTGTAGTTATTGTCTTTTTTGTTTACGTGGGCGTGGGTTAAGAATATTAGAATTGCAATCCCAACAAAATTGTATACAATTCAACATCCAATGTCTTTTTATTTGAGAAAATCTCAAAAAGCTGGATCGCTTTAACACACAGACAACATTGCTTTATTTCCCACATTCAGTCCATAAGGCCTACAATATAGAGGGTTTTACAACTCGAGGAAACTTTGTGCAATTCATGTTAGAAAAAGATAGCAAGTCAACAAAAAGTCCAAATCTTTAGCATGTAAAAAAAGTTCCGAAAAAGCTTTGTCGTGAAGTTATCAGCATGAAAAATCACTCTGAAGTGGGCCACAACAAAGAAATGCTATGTCAGGCATTATACAGTCAAATGAAATATGTACAACGATTTGAATATTGAAATGCTCCAATACTCGCCCAAACCGAAAGATGGTCTTTGTGTTAGTGAATACTCTCAACCTAGTATGTCTCCTTTCATATTTAATACATATTAGCAATAATGGCGATTCGAAAGCGAGGAAGATACCTGCGATAAAGAAGAGTCATGGATTTTCAGTTTCTTTTTTCGTTGGGATACGAAAATAGATTTATTAATTTGAGCTGGCAGACGTCCCAACTTACAGCAGTCGCAGACACGTCCCAACTGACAACAAGCTATCGCTCTATGACTAACGATTAAAACTATTATGACTAATGTTACACCTTGCATGCAAGCCACGTGCTACACTTGATACACACTAGGAAGGCGATTACGTGCCCCAATGAAGGAAATGGGAAATTGTTTCCAGACCAACAAAAAACTACCGCCCACTAACTTTCATACAGAATGAGCAGCCAAACAGAAGGAACTAACTCTTTTGTTCTTCAGAGATGTAATGGAACCATGTTACTCTTATGCTGATATGCTGCTGGGGAGCCATAGTGCCGATTCTGCTGCTGGTCATGTGGAAATGTCCTGATTTCAATCGACACAAAATTCGGATTGCGTTATGGACTGTTGCGGGAAGAAGGCGTAGCTTCCCTTGTCTTCAAGTTGGAAACTAGCAAAGGCCAAACTATTTGCCCATGGAGATAGGCAGATTTCTAACGCCAATTGATTTGTTTGCACAACAATACATAATCGAAGCTCTTTTAATTTTCTGTTTAATATGAATACATGATCTAGGTTTCGTTGTATTATTAATACATGATCTAGGTTTCAGAGAATCCATGAATGAATTTGAATTTGCTTGTGTAGAACCAGAAAATTCATTGACCAGGTAATGATTGAGAGCTCATGATGTTGTGATCTGTTGGCCTGCTTTTGCGGCTGTAACAGATGCTACTGCGAGGACTAAGCTTGTCGCGCTGAACGAGAAGCTGAGTAATATGGAGCGACAGATGGAGGTCCTGGAAGCCCATATGTCCACAGCCATGAATTCCTCTGATCAGTTTTAGCAGTGCTCGCGGTTAATATTTATTATAACTGATCATATGGGGTTGGGTGCTTATCAGTAGTATGCAGCAGGCAGGCTGTAACCGATTCAATAGATGTGATGGATTTTCTGAATTCATATATTCTAGTAGGTTTGCAAAATAGTCGAGGGCCAATGGTGATATCATTGGGGCTACAGATTTCTCCTTGGATGTTGTTACAATTGCTGGGGGTCCCGTGCTGTGTCTCGGTTGTTAATTTGTCCTCAAGCAGCAATTATGGCAGTGAGTCCTCCGTTGAAGTCTTCGATTTGAGCGTCATGTATATTTAAATCATGAAAATATTCATGCTTTTATCTGGTTATGTTTGACGTTAAACTTTAAAACCCTGACTGTGACTATGGTGCAACTTTTTGTGGTTAGTCTCAGGTGTTGATGAGATTACCAGCTTTGTTTTGGGGGCTGGCATTGACTGAAAATGTAGATTGTATAACAGGGCCTTTTGATGTTGGCAGGATATATTGCTTGGTGGCTTGGAGACGGCGCCTACAATGATAGAATGGGCAATGGCGGAAGCGCTGAGAAACCCTCCAATGATGAAAAAGCTTCAGGACGAGCTGGAATGCGTTGTAGGATTGGGTCGCATGGTATGCGAATCTGATCTTCCGCAGCTCATTTATTTACAAGCTATGGTGATAGAAATAAATTGAATTCAAACATTGCATATTTACTGCTCTATTATACAAACGTAGAAATATAATCCTGTTAAATTATACCATTCTGAAGAGAGGATAATTTAGCATCTATTATGTACAATACAAAGAGGGAAAACAAAGCTCGATACATCTAGAAAATAGACGACTAAACGAATTATTTAATGAATTGCTAAAGAGTAAATTGGACTTGCTTGCCTTTCAAAGACGAAGACTCGAAACTAATCTCGCATGATATTGACTAAGTAAACGATATTGTCATAAATAATAGAATAGCAGAGGTAAGTCAAGTTTCAGATGCTGCCTCTTTAATTCCACCTGGATAGATGCCATGGGAATAAATGAAAGTAACAAAATAGGATTCTTTACATCTTGTTAGTTGGTTTTCACAGCATTAAGAAGTAACAGAGCATACCGACTTTCTACTCCAGATTTGCTGCTGTTAAAACACAGAAGACACTATCATTATTCAAACTACATGATACATGAAAATTGACTGAAAATAAAGTGCTCTACTGGTTTATTATTGCAGATGGTGTTTTTATTATTGCAGATGGGGTTTTCTCTGAGTACCTTGCATATCGGTTGAAGGCATAGCTACGCCTGCAGCAAGAACCTGAATTTTATCTTGCTTCACCATGCAGCGGAGTGAATACTCCTCTCTTTCTCTCTTCCAATTTTTGTTGTGGTTGTTGTTGCTGGGCTAACTGGGAGGGAATCCGCTTATTGCTTGGACCTGCTGTGTTCGAGCTGGCAGGATCAGGTGCACTTCGCCTTCACTCTTCAGAAGCTAGAGAAGCCAGCATAAATACTAAGAGCAACTGAACATGAACATGCAGACACCGAATCAACACAATTATGAACATGCAGACACCGAATCAACATGCAGACACCGAAGCATGCAACATGCAGTAACCAATGGCAACAAGTGGCAACTTCATCTACTTATAAACTAGTTCTAGTTCAGTTATATACTTTCGCATTCAAAAAAGATACGCATAAGTTTTCTTAACATTAAATGTTAGCAAATTAATGTTAAGGCAAATATAGCATTACTTCATGAAGGTGTAAAGTTGGTCTAACTACTTGTACTTCTCCCAACCTTTTCCTAACTTCTGAGCTTGTATACCTCGATTTGAGGCCAAATAAGAAGGAGATTTTTTTGATTGGTTAAATGCATAAAATATTGTATTGGTTGATGTGCCCTTTCCAAAAACTTTGCTTTAAGCTAAAATTCATTTATCAGTTATCGTGTCAAACTAATGCTAAGGACTAAAATCGATTACTATAGTCCCTGCCAGCGCGAAGGGGCAGGTACTAATAAAATTAAATGTAATCGTTAAAACATAAATATCTCAGTAAATCTGCAAACGAGATGAAATACAATCGTTATTATGTAAACCAGATGAAATGCAATCGCTAAAACATTGATAGAAAGGAAACAAGCATTATTGGTTAGCCCATATCCATGTAAAACTTATAATTCTAAACGAATCTCGAATGAAGGAAGTGACTTGATACAAACTAAGAAGTTAATAACATGGAAACTCACTATTGATTGTCATGGAGTAGGCGGCTGCCCACATCCTACACTTGAGTTCTGCGATCATTTGCTTTCGATCCATATTGCATGAGCCAATTATATATATGCGCGTTAATATATACAAATCATAAGCGTTAATATATATATAAATCATAAGCATTAACATATATAAATCATAAAATTGTGAAGAACTGAAAATAGTTCATGTATAGTAGGTGAAGTATCCTTCATGAAGTACAGTAGGTGCAATATTAATGCTAGTCAATATTTATCCTCTTATAATGTGGGTGGGTGCAGTCATTACTCTGTAACCCAAATCCAAATTGTAATGTAGGTGGGTGCTGCCAAGATCTTAAATAATATAATGTGGGTGGGTGCTGCCAAGATCTTAAATAATATAAACGAACGCTCAGCCCAGTTGTTGAATAGAGCTTTTCAAATATATCGCAAAGAAAATACGTGGTCAGAATCATCAGATTTGGTAGACTTAGAGACATTTTTTCATTACCCTGATTGTTTTTATTTAACCATAAGCATTTGTCAATCTAGATTCATATATTAAAATTATTTTTCATATATATTTAATTGATTTGAAAATATCAGTTTACAATCCAGTATGATGTGACTCATCAAACTTGAAATTTTGTTTATCTTTAAAAAAATAACTATACAAAACATTTAAATAAAATAGACTTGTAAAAAATTATACCTGAAGAAATTGGATTCTTCTCAAGAAATTGAATCTTTCTGGGCTCATGTTAAATCTGCATTTAAGGTAAATCTATGTTCATTAAAAATTCATTACATCTAAGAAATTGCAAAAAAATCATCTTAACAAAGTTTTAATAATTTTTGTTAACCAATAATTACATCAACTGGTAAAAAAATATATCTAGATTTATATAATTTTATTGAAATTAATTACTTTTGTAATAAGGTTAAAAAATATTTTTTAATGAAAAATTGTTTAAATTATATAATTAATAAAATTTTACATCAAAATATTTATTAAATCATGAAATGTTTATTCACATACCTAAATTAGTATAAATTACTTATAAACCTGAAAGCTAAAAAGTAAAATTAGTCAATTACAAATAAGCTAAATAACTCATAGTTAATGACAATTAGTCATGAATCTAAGTTACTTATAATTCATGATTTATTGAAATATAAAATTACTTATGTAGCATTCATTATTCATAATTTAATTTGATAATGGTCTTAATGTTTGTACTAATGAAATCGGATAAGTTTTGCAATAATGATTAAAACAATATTTATTAAATGAGAAATTGTTTAAATCAAATCATTTAATAAATATTTAAATCATAATTAATCATTAAATCAGAACTTGTTTACTCATATACTGAATTACTAGAAATTACTAATAAACCTAAAAACTGAAACATAGAATTAGTCAATTACTCATAAACCTAAATAACGCATAGTTACTTATAATTAATCATAATTATTCATGAATCTAAAGCACTCATAATGAACATAAATTACTCATAATTGTTGACTATAAATTACTCATAAACCAAAAAACACTATAAATTATTGAAACATAAAATTAACTATGTGGCACTATAAATTAACTTTTTCACCCAAACAAGTGGAATCTGGCTTCGAAAATTTACAAAAACTCAATATATGAAACATTCAATTGCGATTTCTACTACCAGAGATATGTTGTTCTATTCATTGTTCATTGTCAAGCATGTCACACTTTTTTCTACTTGTTTAAAAGCCTTGTAAAATATTTTTTTGAAAAAATTAATCCCAAATCCTTGTAGATGTAAATAACCTTAAGAATTTTCTAATTTTAGATATAGCTCTTAAACACTAGTCTATTCAATTGGATGGATGTCTTACTCCTGAAATTTTCACATTGCATCTATTAGTAAGCCATCAATATATTTCAATTCTCTTTGATTTGTTGAGATAGATAGCCCTTTTAAAATTACTCAAAGTAATTAGATCTATATGAATAGGAATTCAAGGTTGAATTTAAACATTTGATTTTGATATTACCAGAGAAAATCTAGAGAGAGATATAGACATTTCCTCCTTGAAGAAGGCCTTGTTAGGTGTGGAGTTCATAGTTGTATCCACTTATTTTACTAAAATCCTTCCCCAAATCACACTAAAATGTATACTAATCTAGAATGTGCATGTACTCACTTTCTTTTCTTCAACAAAGAAAATGTTAAATCAATGATGGTTGAAGATTCATCAAGTTATTTGGGATAAATATTACTTCATTGTCACAATAATATCTAATTTTCCAATTTTCACATCTGTATCCATATTTAATTTCACTAAGATGTGAGGATTATAATGGATTTAAGGAATTTATGTATTCCTTTTTGTATTTAAAGTTAAACAAATAAGTTTTCAACTTTACAATCTAATAGAGAACATTTTATTTTTAAATATTCTTCAATATCCAATTGAAATTCAATAAACTCTACAATGACATTATTTGCATATATAATAAAAGATCATTAGATATCAAATTCAATGGCACATTTACTTTTTTCCTAAAATATCTACTCAAATAAAAAATAATAGATAATTATCTAAAAGATGTTGAAATTTTGGATAACTAGGAAAGTATTTCCAAAGAAACCCATTTTATAATATCATTTTAATTTGATATTTCTGGATACATTATATTAAAAATTTTAGATTAGGTTTAACACTTTTTATCCTTAAGAGAATGGAAAATTGTATACTCCAACAAAAAAAGATAAAATTGTTTTTTTTAGGCAATTTTTTGTTGGCATTGTGAATTAGGTGTTGTCCTTGATGGAAACGTACCTAATGAGTTGTTCTTA
>APFE030832198.1:1967-12189 GCA_000404065.3 Pinus taeda
CTAGCAATGATATTCATCATGTCCATATTTGGAACAATGTTTACATATGATTTTGTCTTTCTCCATCTTGATGGAAACATTGTTCTTCCCCTTTCCTTTTAACTTACCTTTTCCCTTTTCTCTAGATTCAAAGGAACCCTCACTTTTCTCTCCAGAAACATTCTTCCCTCTTGCTTCTAGATGTGTGGTATGTACACAAAATTCATCTAAATTCGTAGGGTTAAACATGAGAATAGTGTGTCTAAGGTAACTATGTAAACATCCAATGTACTTGAGCAAAGTCTATTGAGATGAAAGATCTACACCCAATATTAAGGCTCTCCTCCTAAACTCTTGAGTATAAGATTGCACATTTTTCCCCTTAGCTTGCCTAAAGTTATGCCAATCCATAATAGCCTTATGCATATATGGTAATGGATAAAAATTCCTTCTTATTGCAACAATAAAATCATTCCAAGAGGATAAAACCTTACCATGTTTCTTCATGTCCTCTTGAGTTTTGGCTTCCCACCAAATTAGTGTTGCACCTTCCAATCTAAGAGAAGCAAGTTGAATCTTGGTTTCATCATTTTCAATTCTTTGCATCTCGCAATACACTTCAATCTGACAAATCGAATTGTCTAATCTTTGTGAATTTACCTCTCCCTTGTACATAGTCAGTTCAAACTTAATATCAAGCTTAACTAAAGGATTTTTACAATGACCTCTTGGGGAACATGGATGTGTTTGTGAAAGGGTAGAAGAATTTGAAGGTGAGGATGAATATGAAGATGAGGAGGATGATGGAGGTGAAGGTGGTGGTTTGACACCATTCCCTCCATTTCCTTTTGGAGGTTCGTATCCTTTTCTCCCATGATATTTGGAGATCTCTCCATGCAATCTGGAATTCCTCTCCTCATACAAAACCTTAACCATCTCTGACATCTCAAAGAATTATTTTCTAAAGGTCTTCTCATCTTCAAACATCTCTTCAGGAAATTCTTCATGTGGCATAATTATTGAATATTGAGAAGTGTTTTTTCTCCTTGAAACAATTTTAGATCTTGACTCCACCAATTCTCCTTCCCATCTCTTGAGCTTCAACCTTCTAAGCATCAGAAAAGAAACTTGCAAACAATTCAAATCTTCATAATAAAACTTGTGCTTTGATACCAAAATGATCTGTATGTAAAACTTGAAGATTTTTAAACAATTGCAAGTTAGTTTTTTATGTGTTTTGGGTAGAGGATCAGCTTACTAAACACATAAATAGGTAAATTCAATCCAAATTTTACAGCCAAATAGTGACAATTAAGCACATCTAAAATACATAAGACATCAAATGATAAAGGAGTTCACCCTTCTCTTGGGCTACATCACCTAGTCCAGCTTTCAATGTAGGGCCTCTTCCACTATGCTCAAAAGCATGTGTTTACATCAAGTTACAGTGATCAAAATGTTGAAATAATGGCTCTAATGGCTCCAGAATAGTCAAAAACCCCTGTTTTGATTACTTCTACACCTCATTTGGTAAAAAACTGAGAAGGTTATCCTTATTTCTCAATTTTCCCAAGTTCTGCAACTAACCATCCTACAATTCGACCAAAACTGGCTTGAGCACCCCAAATGCGGAACCAACACACAAACCTGGCACTATTCCCACTTGACGGGCGAAATTATAGGACAGTTAAGGGTGTCACTAAGACCCCAGTACCGAAAATTTCGGCCACGTGGCAACCATATGACCGCATAAGGGGCCAATATTCTAGGGCTTTTGTTTGGCCCCCTTCGCTGGCATGCCCCTGATCTTATGATTCACATGTGTCCTTGGGCTGGCCCCTTCCAGACCGCTCTGCTCTTGGGTACATGGTGGTCAACATGACTGTGGGCTAGTCCCCTTCAACTTTGGCACTCAGACTTTGCGATGTGGCATTTCTATTGTGGACTGTGATCTTGGGGCTAGGCTAGGTGCTAGACCTCGGCCCCCCACCTGTGGTCCTGTGGTGTAGGGGTGGCCAAGGTTAGCGATGTGGCATTTCTATTGTGGACTGTGATCTTGGGGCTAGGCTAGGTGCTAGACCTCGGCCCCCCACCTACGGTCCTGTGGCGTAGGGTTGGCCAAGGTTAGGGCTTAGCTTTACCCCTCCCCTAATATGTGCCATACCAATATTTAAATATGATTCAAGTGTGCCATGTAACAAGAGGTAATGTGGTGGCATGCTGGTGTTGGACTTAGTTGATAAGTGTGAGGTCATGGTTTTGAATCCTGTTGGGGTGTTTTTCTACCCTCCAACCAATTTTGGCAACCCTGAGGAGGCCATGTGGTAGCCACTAGTTGGCTTACGTGGCACTCCCTCATTGGGCCACTTCACCAAACCATAAAACAATAAATTTCACCGCGCTTCAACCAATAACGTTGTGTCAAGTGTCGACTAATCATTGGTCGATGGAGGACTATTCACTTGCCCAGTCATGGTCCATTCAATAGTACGAATTGCTGACTGGGCATCCCTGCAACTCAAATTCCAATTGCTTTAGTTGTCTCCCAAAATGATCAGAATGCATTTTTGGGAGCATCTGATATCGATTTTTAGTGAAACAAGTTGCGTTGGATTCAGAGAGGTTTCAGGCTCTATCACACACTTTTAATTTTAAGCATTATTTTGATCCACCAGATCATCGCATGTATAGAATGTTAGTTTTGGAGAATGAAGAAATTAAGAAGCAAATTCAAGAGTTGCTTGACAAAGGGGTCATCAGACCTAGTACATATTTTGGCTTCTAAGAAAGATGGTGCTTGGTCCATGTGTGTGGATTTCAAATATTTGAACAAGATCATAGTAAAGAATTGTTATCCTCTTCCTCGCATTGATGATTCACTAGATTAGTTAAAGGATGATGTCTAGTTTACTAAGTTGGATTTGAGAAGTTTTTATCATCAGATAAGGATTATTGCTGATGATATTTGAAAAACTACTTTCAGGACAAAACAAAGTCTATTTGAATGGTTAGTTATGTCATTTAGGCTTTGAAATGCACCACATTCATGAGATTTATGAAATATGTATTGTGACCATTCCTTGATGATTGTGTCGTAGTCTACTTATATGATATTCTGATTTTCAGTAAGACTCGTGAAGAGCATGTTAAGCATGTAAAGCAAGTTATAGATGTCTTGAAAAAGGAACAGATGTATTTGAAGATGTCTAAATGTGAATTTGGGAAAACCTCTTTGGTGTTTTTGGGTCATATTATAGGAGGTGGTGAATTGAAGATTGATACCTCAAAATTTGGTCTTATGGTGAATTGTCCTAAACCCAACAATGTTACAGAAGTTAGGAGCTTTTTGGGAGAAACCCAATATTGGAGAAAATTTATCACTAATTTCTTATTCATTACAACACCATTACATGCTTTGACAAGTGTGAAGTAGATTTTCAGTGGGGAGGAAAGCAACATAAAGCCTTTGATACTTTAAAAGAAAAAATCAGTACAACACCGTTTTTAGCACTTCCAGATCTTAAGCATCCATTTAAAATTCAAACCAATTCAAGTGAATATGCTATGGGAGTAGTTTTGATGTAGCGTGGTAAGCCAATATGTTATCATTTTGAAACATTTTCCAGTGCAGTAATTAACTATCCAACTTATGATAAAGAGTTGTGTTCTTTGGTACAAAGAGTGAAGAAATGGCAGCATTATTTGATGGTTAAAGAAACGATTATTCATACTAACCATCAACCTTCACAATATTTAAAGTCGCAAACCAAGCTACAACAAGCTAGACATTTCAAATGGATGGGATTCCTACAACAATTTCATTTGGTAATTAGGTATAAGAAAGGTATATACAAAAAAATTTGCAAATATGTTATCAAGGCATATTATTAATGCATCTATTATTCTTAAGCATAACTCAATCATGCACGAAAGTTATATTGAACAATATGCTTGAGATGAAGATTTTAAATATGTTTATGCAAATTTCAGTCAAGGTAGTCATTTTGAAGAGTTGGATTATCATGTTCATAACAAGTTGTTATATCATCTTGGCTAGTTATGTGTTCCACGGGGGGAAAGATTCAATGTCATAAGGGAATCCCATACTTCTCTTATTGTTGGTCACTCTGGTGTAGGCAAAACAATTGCTCAATTACAAAGGTATTTTTATTTGTCTCGAATCATATGAAAATGTATCAAAATATGTAAAAGGATGTTCTATGTGTGCTACTAGTAAGCCAAGCAATAGGAAATTGGGTTTTCATACTCCATTCCTATCCTTTCTTGTCATTTGGAAATTATTTCTATGGATTTTGTTGGCGAACTACCAATTTCTAGGAAAGGTCATCATTATTTAGATTTTGTGGTGGATCATTTCAACAAACTGTGTGTGTTGATGCCTCGTAAAAAATAGGTTACAGCTGAACAAACCACAAATATGTTCTTCCAAAATGTATGGCTTCATTTTGTGTTACCTACTTCGATTAGTTCTGATCGAGATTCTCGATTTATAAGGAAGCTTTGGTCAAGTTTGTGGAAACTCATGGACACAAAGTTGAAGAAGGGCACAAAATTTCATCAACAAATAGAAGTATTGAAAATAATGGTAGTACATCTCCTTCGAGGATATTGTGGTAAGCATCCCGAAATTTGGGATAAGCATTTGTATTACGTCTAGCATGCCTACAATTGTGCTAAGCATTCATCTAAACAAGTATCTACATTTGAAGCTTGATTGTGTTATTTTCCAAAGTCTCCTTTAGATTTCATCTTTGGTAAATATATCGTAGTAGATGGATATAGTTATGTGGACAAAACCAAGCATTTCGTTGAAAAAATACAATTAGTGCATCAAATAGTACAAGAACATCTGGAGAAAAACCAAGCCAAGTACAAAGAAAGACATGATAAGCATCATGTTGATCATGATCTAGAAGTGGGAGACCAATTTTGGTTGTACATCAACAAGGAAATATTACAAAGTGAAGGTAAAAATAACAAGCCAATCAAATATGGTACTCTCAAAATTTTGGAGAAGATTGGTAGCGACACTTTCTGATTATATTTGCCACCTTACATGAAAATTTATTATGTTGTAAATGTGGAAAAATTGAGATTGTATGAGTATCCTATGATTGATGATCAAGAAGAGAATGTTCAAATTTCATCTATAGAATAATTTTATCCTGAATATTTAAATGAGTTGCAGCAAGACTCTATTCTTGACAGGAGAATAAGAACTTCACACAAAGGCAATGTGGAGTATCTTCATGTGGGGCTCAAAGGTACCAATCCAAACAAATCAAGGTGGATAGAGATCGGGAAAGTGAGGGATTTTTACCCTCACTTACTTGTGGAGTAAAAATAAACTTTTGGTGGTCCAAAAGCTTCTAGTGGAGAGGAGTGATTTAGGGGATAAAAAATATGCTAAAAAATGAAAGTGCTCAAAATATTCCGAAACTAGTGCCAAATCATAGATCTCATTGTTTTGATTCCAACGATGCTTGAATCACCTCAATCTGACACCATATGAGGAAGTTATCACATTCTGAATCTTTTGGCAAATAATAAAAAAGTCAACTTGCAGGGTACGGATGCCACATACTAGTCTGTACAATGATGTAATACATACGTCATTCGATGACTGGGCAGTACATGAGCCAATTAGGGATTGACATGTAGCACACACAAGAAGCAATATTTGGGTGTTTTGATTGGTTAAATTTGAACCAATCTCATTGAGCCATGTGTCCCAATCAGAGGGCGCCACATGGCCCAATCAAGGAAGGTCACGTGGCCCTTTATTCTTTGTAAAAAATTTTGGTTAATTTCACTCTATGGGGGTCGAACCCATGACTTGCCAACTACAAATATACCATTGCACCCTTGGGCCAACTGTATTACTTGTTATACAAGGCTCAACAGGTTCTATTTAAATTCAAATGGTTGAGTAGTTGGGAGGAAGGGTGAGGCCAGTGGGCACGCATGAATGACCCCATACCAATTCATGTGGGAGTCCCCAGAACCAAAGGCAAAGGAGTTGGGAGTTATGGTGAAGGGTTAAGAACCAACCCAAGGCTTTATGACATGCACATAGTAGACATCGGAGTAAACAAGGGCGTAGGTGTTTGGCACCATGTTACACCTAAGGGCTAGGGCACATGCCACCTACAGAACCTGGAGTAGACGAGCAGAGGGCGCATGTCCTATGGCCCATGACCCTCAGTCACTTGGACACATGTGACCAACGAAACAATATATCGAGGGGCTATGGCCCATTTAAAAATCAAAACAAAATTTTATTATATTATTTAAAACAAAGGCGAAGGAGTTTGGAGTTATGGAAAAGGGTTAAGCACTAGTCCAAGGTTTTAAGGCATGCACATAACTGACAATAGGGAAAACAGGGGCACGAGCGTGTGGCACCTTGCCACACCCAATGCCTAAGGCAGATGCCACCTGCAGAATCGGGAGAAAATGAGCAGAGGGCGCATGGCCTACGGACCACGACCCTTGGTCACTTGGACTCATATGACAAACGAGGCAATTAGGGAATGGGCTATGATCCATTTAAAAATATTTTTTTTTTTTTTTATTATTTAAAACAACGTGCCTCATATTCCTACCTTGACAGATTGAACATAAGACCTCCAATTTCCCATTACAACACACCGCCAATCGAACTATAACAATTTTATTGAAACTTTTTCAGAGTGAGACTGGTTTGCAGAGCGTTTTGCGAGTAGTTTGAAGAAGGCGGGTATCTTGGTCATATTTCAAACTTTTTGATCCCAAGATGAGACCAGGTAGGGGTTTTTGGGCATTCTGGATGCAATGGTAGTGCTAGTTTTACAAATTAATAGTTGTATGTTGATGTATTTTAGAATTTGAACATATAATAAATAATGCCACCATTGGAAATTGGACTTGAAGATGTAGCCCAAGAGGGGTGAACTCCGTTATCAATTTGATGTGTTTGATGTTGCATATTTGTCCATTTTCAACTGTTAAAATTTCTGCAAAACTTACATAAGTTTGTGTGTTTTTACAATCATGATTTATTGCATAAAAGACATAAACTAGATTGTAAATCATTTCGTGAAACCTTCACTTTTTAATTTTGGATGAGAAAGTTTTCCATGTAGATTGTGACTCAAACAAGACAAAAATTTGAATGGGGCTCAGCTAAGACTTATGTCAATTATTCTTTTTAGTGAGAAGTTGAACAATACAAAGTAGTAATATGATCAAGATTTTTGTGCCATTGTTTAAGCATTAAAGAATTGGAGCCATTACTTGTTCCCCAAGGAGTTTTTCATCTTCACTAATAATTAGGAACTACAATATATACAAATCCAAGAAAATTTTAATTGGAAGAACATAGAGTGGATATAGTTTTTTCAAAGTTATCTAATTCATGTTGAAGCACAAGTTTGGAAGATCCAGTAGGTTTATCAATGCAATAAGTAAAAGGCCATGGATGAATTGAAGACTACAATAGTTGAATACTACAATAGTGGAAATGGCAATGGATGAATTGAAGACTTTGTATGAAATTGACATATATTTTATTGAAGCCTAAAAAGTATGTTTTGTTAGTTTATGCATTCAGGGTGGCATCGAACATGTGTTTTAGATTCTAAGGAGTCAGAGAAGCTAAGGAACACGAGATATCCAAAACCCAGAAAAGGTTTCGAGAGAAAACACTTCAAAACCTCTCAATTAAATTAATTGATCAATAATGAAAAGGTTCCAAAGTATAACTTAGGAAAATGGATTAATTAATGGGTATTAATTAAGGAAATTGACTATTTCTCTAGACACTTCTAGAAAGTGACTTGATGAAGTCTAAGATGATATGATCCATCAATCACGACTAGATCTTGGTCGTTGATGCCCCAGTGAGAGATTATAAGAGAAAGTTCATGTGATGTAGATAGACATAGTGGTGAAGAAAGGGAGTAAAGTAGTGTGAATTACCCAATGCGTAGTATTCAATGAGGGTGGAGTTTGATTCAGGGAAGCATTCATGAAAGTGTTTCATCAAAAGATGGAGAGAAAATTTCTCGGGGATATTTCCACAAAGATGTCTAGAGTCGGCGAAAAGGTCGAATTTATGTGCGGGATGGTCGTTCTAGTTGGTATAAATTCTCTAGTGCATAGATGATCTTAGTAGTAGATCATTTTCTAGTTTACGAGATTTAGTCCCAAAAGGTAGAGCAAGTTTTCCTAGTGTGATTGCAGGATCGCGAAAGGAGTGAAAAATTAGTCAACCTGAGATCTAGTTAGCCAATGCACATTTCCAACAACCAATGCGAAGATCAGAAGGGAGTGTGAATTACTAGAGGTGGTTGGGTTGGGTTTTCTGGAGGAAATAGTGATTTCTAGGTCGATCTACCAATTGGAGTAGTGGAGACAATTTTCTAGAACTTTTCTAGTGTTTGGCAAGTAGATTATTGTACTCTCTAATTTTGTTGAAGAATAATGAAATAAACCTTCATTTGTTGCATTGGTTTTCCCTTTGGGGTTTTTCCGAGGATGTTTAGTCCAAAAATATTGGTGTCATTTTTATGTGTGTGTTCATCTATTTCTTAGTTCCTTATTTTACTTTTGCAATGCTTTTATTGTGAAGAATGCATCAATGGTTTATTCATTATTTTCCGTAAACAAATAAACTACTAATAGTTAGAAGAATAAACTCCATTGGGTACATTTAAGGAAATTTTACATAGTATCAAAGCATTATCTATCAAATCAGGGGCTCAAAAATGAAAGAACTGAGATTGTGCAAGTTGAGAGGGAGATTTGAGCACAATAATTCTAGTCCTGCAGAGCCCAAGCCTAGGGTGCGAGTTGCAGAGGCAAGAAATTTAATTTTAGATCCAATTCAGAAGAAAAGTGTGAATTTCCTTAGAAGCAGAGTTTGCAGGTAGTGTGGTTATTGGGAAGTAGTATCAGTGAGTAGATAAGTTGATTCAAAAAATAGATTTGGGCATACAAGATTTATAACAACGGTTTCAGTTGCAAATATGCGTAAGGCAGGAATAGAAATTAACACAGGGAGAAGATTTCAAAAATTTCTCAAAGGGTTTACTGTTTCCAATAGGAGATCGATGATTTCCAGCAATAAAAGGCCATAACAGACTTTCCAGTTCAGCCAGTGTGTACTTCAGGAGCAATAGTACGTGTTCCAAAATCTGCAGGAGGAATGTAATGAGTGTGCCAAAGTGGAGAGACACACTCATTACTTTGAAAATGAAGTGGAGAGCACTATGTATTCTTTACATTCATTTTCAAAGTACAACAAATAGGGTTTTTATACCACGTGGAAACCTCTGGTTCTTCAATAAAGTGGATCTCATTCTTCAAGCCTTGGTTCTTCATAAAGTGGAGCTCATTCTTCAAGATTGGTCAAAATATTTTAACTCTCATTTACTCTCTGACAATTTTTGATTTGGGGTAGCATCAGATGTGCTCTAGCCACAAAAATTGGTGGAGAGGTTGGGGCACATGAGATCTCCAATACCCAGAAAGGGTTTGGGAATATTCTAAACAGATTAGGAGATATTAAAATAATTAATATTTTTAATGGAGTCCCTAAGTCTAAATTGAGGGAAAATAAAATATTAATGTGTATTAATATGAATCTGTGTTAGAATGGTTCAAAAGACATGGATCAAGCCATATCTATTCTTAGTTGTTGATTAGGGACTTAATCTCAGCCGTTGAAATGTCAACATAAAAAGTATAAGAGGAGGCTTGAGGGGCACTAAAGTAACACACTGAGGGAGACCAGCCAGTTCAATTTGTGGAGTGGGG
The DNA here is from genome assembly GCA_000404065.3 of Pinus taeda. NCBI lineage: Eukaryota > Viridiplantae > Streptophyta > Pinopsida > Pinales > Pinaceae > Pinus > Pinus taeda. Next base: position 11,766 of record APFE030832198.1, read on the forward strand.
TTTGCTGATAAATTGAACCAGTGGTCTGGAAAGCAGTCAAGAGGCAGCAAGTACGAAACAGAGAGGTGGGAGATCAACGCAGAAGAGGCAGATGCAGAACCATAAGAAGCCATGCAGAGGCAGCAGAGGCTGCAGAGGGCTAGAAGGGCCTGCGTCATCCACGCAGAGACTGCGAGCGATGCAGAAGCCCAAAGAGGTTGTGCATAGCCTCAGTAAGCTGATGCAGAGGGTTTCAGGCTATAGCAGAGGTTACTAGGGCCTACGTTGGGTTTAGGAAAGTGTTGGAAGTTTGTCTATTCGTGGGTAATCCAGTTTGGCACCCTATTGTACAAGAAAATTACTGAACAATAAAATACTCCCTTTCTGCACCGGTTTTCCCACATTGTGTTTTTCTAGGGACATTAGTCCAAAATAATTGTGTCAA
>APFE030832199.1:10222-40910 GCA_000404065.3 Pinus taeda
GGCTGGGGCGCTCTCCCTTGTGTGACCAGTCAAACTCTGGGCATATTTTTACCAAAACATAGTCATTAGTTTTGGGCGGCTGACATCTCCATAAATAATCGGTGGCTTCACGCAACGAGAACCATAAGACTGTACCCAGCCATTAACTGTGAATGCAAATCACTGAATGATGTTCCCCAAAATATTCTACCATGAAGGTTTGCGTACAAAGCTATTTAGACAGCTTGCGGAGTTAAAAGTTCTTTTTTTCTTTGCAGAGAAAATAGATGGTATTGTGGAAGGCTGATAGCATTAAATTCTGAGAACATCCCTTTTTCAGAATATATAGGACTTAATTTATAATTGCGAAGGATTTCACAGACCTCAGTCGAACGAAGCCAGCGGTTTTGTGCATCCAGTAATATTTTCCCTATGTCTAGTTGAGGAGTCAAACTGTAGCGCCTACTATCGGTCATCTACCTTTGTCACGGTTGCAATCCAAGCGCAGCAGCAGCTAAAACAACAACTGTGGGGTTCTGGGACAGGATTCTCCACATCTAGAGCATATACATTTGTTTTTATTTTCTGTAATAGGATTGCTAATGCGTGTGGGGTTGGGATTGTGTGTTATAATGAAGAAGCCATGAATTAGTCATGGTGGCAGCTTCCAGACTGTTTATGTGATTAAGTTTTATTATATATCTCATTGAATGTGGTGTGCCAGAGTGGTTCAAGAGGTCGTATGGTCTACACATAGTCTACTAGTTTTTAATTCGACGAAGCCGTTTTCCATTTCTCGGTGACTCCGCATTTCGTACCACACAAGTTACATGGACTCGAACAAGGTCTGATTTGGGCTTTGATATTACATACAACATAAAAGTTTCAGCAGATCTATGCTCGTAATCCCAAAGGTTTAAATATTTTCTATTACATCCATGTTATATCCACAATATCCACAATTGTCGATTCCAACAAACTAAGAGGACTGTTCCTTGTGAATATAAAGTAGAGGTGATTTCTAGCGATGCCCTAATCGGGATGTAATGATTTTCCACACTATTTTCCCATATTTTGAAAACTCAATCATCATAGCCCTGGTTTACTTTGCTGCAAGAAAAAGGTTGACCTTGGTGCCATCAATGCCCCATTTGATTTATTACAGGATTTCCAACGAAAAAAATATTAATTCTCGCCGTATAAAGACGTGATCTCTTCACTTGGTTTCTGCCTCCACCAGCCGCAGGACTACTTGTCGATATAAGGTTGAGATGATTTTCATGCAAAGGCAGATTTAACTACTTGTCAATATAAGGTTGAGATGATTTTCATGCAAAGGCAGATTTAACTACTTGTCGATATAAGGTTGAGAAGGGGCTTGATTGATTGGGTGAGAGCCCACCTACTTCCGGAGATTCGAATACTAAACGGAGAGCGGGAGTTGTTACAGAATTGATTACTATTGCATTAGATGCAATAGCAGGTATAGAGTCGGCCCTCTCACGCTTGAACAACAGTTGACGGGAAATCCTCCAGAATTTACTTGCCCCGCCATGTGTTTTTCTCGTTATCATAATCTTATTCGTGACCAAACATAAATAGTGGGTCTGCACACATTCCCATGAATTTACGTTGAAATATGTTAAAATAACGAATAAATTCGGTACCTTTTTGTGATTTATATACCTGGTATGAAGAGTCTGGCAGCAGGGAATGAGTGGCATTTTCTTTGATTGACTCATTTGTTTTAGCGCATTGGCAACAGCATTTATCTGAGAAAAACTGAAGGCATATTCATGTTGCAGAAAAATGTGATTTGATCCATCCATACAGTCTTTGCTTCATTGATAAAAATCATTTTCGTCTTTAAATAAGATTGTAAACTCAATAAATCTAGTTTCTTGTATCAAAGAAGCTTGCAAAGGGGAAATTTCAGAAAAAGCGAAGCTGTGCTGTTTCCTGCGTGTATATGAGTGTTTGAGTGTAACTATAATGAGCTGATTTGTTTATGTTCGATGATCTTTTGAGCAGTGAAATGGTTTGGTAGCACTGGAGAAGGCATACAGATCACAGGAATATATGTATTGATTTGATTCCTAATTTGTTGGAAGTTAAATTCTCAGGTGAATTGAAGAAAATTCATTTTTGAGTGAGGAGTCTATTTTCCGAATATCACCATTCTGTGTGCCGAATCTATTGCAAGCTGATTGATTTGAAGAGCAATTGGTGTCCATCTTTTCCTCATTGTTTTTACTATTTTTTGAGGATTAAAAATGGCTCCAATTAGTGTAATATTAGAATTAGTGGACAATCTAATACTCTCTACTATGGATAATACAGTCAAAATCAGCAAGGATTTTCTCACCGATATTCAAACTTATTTGCAAAATGCACAAGAAAAGATCGATTTTTTGCAGCTTGAATCACAGCTACAACAAGAAGAGCTAAATCAAAATAGACATCATTCTGAACTTGTTTTTGTTCAGAACATTGAGACAACCACCCATCAACAGCAAGTCAATAATGTTACAATTCATTCAAATAAAGCAGCAGTTGTACATGCAGATGCAGAAACTCAGTCTGCACTTCCCAAGTCCATCATTAGACCTTGGGAACAGCTTGTCCACAACAAGTGAAGAACCGGTCTTGGATATGACAAGGACTTGTCCTTTCATATTCCAGACTACTCAAAGCCCATTCAGTTTCAGAGTGTTGGATTCATTCATGATAGTTCACCTGCTCCTCAAGACAGTGCAGCTTCAGCTATTCCAGACTCTTCCTCTCTTCCACAACAACAACAACAACAACAACAACAACAGATTGTGAAATGCCAACACTGTGATCGAGTTGGCCAGCTGAAAGATCACTGTTTTGATCTTCATCCATGTAAGCATTGTCATAAAACTAGCCATTCTTCACACAGATGCTTCAGAAACAAACATCCTGCAAGAAAAAAGATTCATCTTGGATGGATCGCTTCTTGGCAATGGGCATCAACAGCCAAGAAGATATTCCAAACACATGTCAGAACTTGTTCTAGAATATTGAACAATCTTGCAGTTGAGTTTTCTCCATCGTCTCACCTTGTATCTGACAGGGGGGGAAATGATGGTCATCGTCACATCAAGTGAGCCTGAGCCACAACCTGCCACACCAATTTCAGAGTTGTAGCCAGAGACAAAGATGCCCGTGAACATGTCTTCCGTTGGCAATTTGGGACACTTCCTCTAGCATAAGACTTCAGCTTCTTTCCAGTTTCGGAAGAATTCCAGGAACAAATTTGAGAACACTTCCTCTAGCAGAAGACTCCAGTCTCTTGCCAATTTTGGAAGAGTTCCAAGAATTGCATTAAGCATTCCAGAGTTGTTGGTCATCCTTAAACCATCATAGGTTGAGACTTCCCTTTTCAGGTTGAAGTTCTTCCTTTTTATGCGGGGTGAGACATCCCTTTATTGGTTGAAGGTTTCCCTGTTCAAATCAATAGGAGCACTTCCTCTAGCAGAAGACTTCAACTTCTTGCCAGTTTTGGAAGAGTTCCAGGAATTGCACTAAGCGTTCCAGTGTTGGTGGTCATCCTTAAACCACTGCCCTTTATACCAACATTTCAGAGAGCACATTCAGACTAGTGTTGACATGCATTTTTGCACATTTTGTATTACAACTCTCTTCTTGGACTCATACATAACCCTTCGGATTAAGGGGGGGAATGTTGGACACCTAATCCTCAATGGGCTAGTGTGGAAGCTGAATGGACAAAAGGAGTCCAAGAGACCTTGGGATGTGAAACCCAACGGTCACATATTGTACTATAAGTGTATATCTCCTATTAATAAAAAATGTACTCTCCTGATTATCTTTCATATTGTTATTACTGCCCATGTGTGTTTAACAGAGTTGATCGAATGAGCTTCCACCACAAATCATCTGCCTTCTTATACGCTCGCCCGCCCATCCATTCGAGTGCCCAGCTGACCTGTCCATCCAACACATCCATCGGCTTTATCACATTTCACCACCATTGGCCCATCCGCACATCGCATGGTCACCCGCCCATTCATCGATTCACCTGTTGACCCACCCGTTCATCGATTCACCCGTTGGCCCACCCATCAGTTGGGGCACCTAGGACTGCCCACACGGGTATATGTCTCCACGTCTAAACTTCATCGCATATTCTTCCAAACGCTTCGTGTGACCTGTGGTTCGCTTGCTTGTCCACGCCTTCCTCCTGGAACGCCTTCGCACTTCGCCAACCATAGTCCAAGGTCTTCACATCCTCCTCCACCTCAAGTCATTGTCATCCTTGACAATATTCCATCTCAGTAAGCATCCGTCACGAAGATAACCATCCATTTGAACAGTCATATCCCTTGATCCATGATATCAACTAGCCCATACATTGCAAACATCCCTGCAACATATACCATATGGCAGTCTCCACCATGTATCACCATTGTGTGAACCGCTGCCATGATACTTCAACATAATGCCAACACATCTCTGCACATTGTCGACCCCCCATGATTTGAACTAGTCGGGTGATCAGTCCAACTGTCATGCTCAAATCATAAGAATGCACATCCTTATGCCATCACCAATCTTTTTTCAGACCTCTATTACAACACTGACTCGATTAAGAATCCATTCCAAACCCATGCTCAGGTCCATGGAATCTCCATCCCATATGCAACATGTCCATCCAATCCATGGTCTTGTTGTACAAGAGTGCACAACACCTCCATTGGCTCATACAAAACATCTCCATGTCACACCAACATATCCACCTGCACAACATCTCTACCTCGACACTCCTCATTGGATGTCCATAAGTGACACCTCTACAAGTGCTCCTGCACAATGTCCTTGCATAAGACTGCCATGCTCCATGTCTCCAACCTAATGTCCATGACTCAAGTTGCCCATGATGTCCAACCAAGTAGACCCATTACAACAATCGGTCATCTGCATCCAAGTCTGCAAATCTATCACAAAGAAGCCTCCTCCAAGGCCCCTTGTCAAGGTGGTACAGCGCCTTCCAATCAAGGTCCCTGCACCAACCCATATCCAAGGTTTTCTATCGAGAGAGGAGGACCAGGAAGTTTCCTCCCTGACTCTCATCCACCCATGCATCAAATTGGTATTGTGTCCTCAAGTATCTGTGCACAACCTCAACCTCCTCACATGTACATCGAAGCTTCTCAAGCTTGTCTTTTGCCAACTAAAAGTCATATATGCCCATAGCATACCTACAAAACTCCACTATGCTAGCTAGATCTCTACCTGCATAATATTCTCCAACCACTCCCTCTGAAGAAGTACTTGGACTTCCTTCATCTGCAACTCCATTGTGAAGATCTTCAGTAGACGATGTCTCTGCCAAGTGCTTCAGGATTCATGAGATTGATCTCCCACTTCCTTCCTTCTTCCTTGCTCTTGCAATGAAGTCAATCAACTTCTCCTCCTTCGTTGTTTGAGTCATACTCCCAAGTCCTCTTTGCTCCACATCCTCATGCTTCACATTCGAATCTTTGGGATACAAAGTCATAGAATTCATCCTTCGTCTATACCCCAAGCAAATCCTCCTATTCATCGGAATCAACATAGTTCTTCCTTCAGCTGTGATCAAGAGAATGTCCCAGTCCACCATTGGTATGGCTTATGCAAGCTTCATGAAATCTTTCCCCAGCACCATAAAATTATCATCCATGTCCACGATCCTCAAGTCCAACTTCTTGAACCACGATCCCACTCTCACCTGAGTGTTCTCCATCACACCAGTAACAGCCTTCATGGTAGAGTTAACTGCTTTGAGAACACTCCACTCTTTCGTGCTTAAGAAGCTAGGAGTAGCTCTCGTATCCACCAAAGCTACAAATCTCTTGCCCTTCACGGCCACCTACACAAAATTCAGCTTCAAGGCATTACCTCCTTCTTTCGGCTTTATTTTGTGCCTCACACTAGCAACCTTCCTTAGAAACGCGGCCTCAGAAGTGTCCATTGGCTTATGTTCCAACCCGACATCTCTCTTAAGGTACTTCACTTCCTTGCTTGGCTCTTCTAAGCAACTCGATCCTGGCTCAGCTTGACTTCCTTCAAGCTTGTCCTCCATTGCATTCTTCTCAAGTGTACCAACCAAGTGCCCATTGACTGCTTCCATAGAACTAAGCTTACAAACATCTGCCTGATTGTTTCAGTAGTAGTTCCCTAGTCTGCCAATCTAGTCAAGCTCATCCTGCTCAATTACAACAACCTTCTTACCAAGAAATTTCTTCTTCATCGCATCCTCAAGTTGCTTGACTTTGATCTCCACCATGGCACTTTTCTTCCTTAGTCGAAATCTCTCGTCCAAGAGTTTTTGAAGACTAAGACCATTCTGTTGGATCTCCTTATCAAGTTTCTCAAGTTCCTCATCTTCCATCGTACTTCCACATTGGCCCTTGAGTTCTTCAAGTTCTTCTTTGATCTTCGAACAACCTTCCCGAATCTTCATATTCTCGGTTTTCATCGAAACCCATCCATAACTCCACGTACTCATCAGTTCCAACACTTTGTACCGGAAAGCTTCACCTGCATCATGGCTAGATTCACCTACCATAGGTCCTTCTACCATCTTTTCCATTCACTTTCCTACAACCCTGAATCAACGCTTGATACTAACTATCACCTGCAAAACTTGAACTCCCTGCCAAGACTTCAGCCTTCTTGTAGAATCAGCGCCTTGATTCAGTACACCACCTCTGATACCACCTGTCATGCCCCTACACTGGCAGTAATCTTTCAACCGCTCTATAGCGAGGTACAACACCACCGACCCTTTTCTTTTCACCAATACTCACGGTCATGGACTACACCTAACATTTGTACTTAGTTTATTTTTCGTTACCAAGTATTTAATTTCTCCTTTATACATGATGAAAACCATGAGCATTCTTCACAGCAGCATTAACATATAGAAATGCACAATAGTATAAAGGGAGGGGCAACTCCTCGATGTGAGTTTGACTGTATATCAATATATATAATCTTTAGCTTTCAAAGTATAAGTTAAATCTTGGAGGAAACCCAAATTTACACGTAGCAAAATTTTCACAACTTCGACAAACTCGGTTGCCCAGCTCATCAGCACCTTCGAACGATCGCTGCATGACTCGCCCAACTCTTCGTTCACTCATCGCACATTTCATGTCATTTGCCCAACTTGAGCACGCTCGTCATGCCCATGTCACCCAACTTGGGCGCCCTCTACATGTCCTCGTCACACCTTCGTTCACCAACCCACACTTCGTTTCCACTCGGCGCCTGACACATCCAACTGTGGGTCGCCCTCACTTGTTCACCAGCTCGGCACCCATTTGGTCTGCCTGTTGTTCAGCAAGCGCACCCTCCACACGCCTCGCACAACCCACCACACAGACATCGTACTTGGTTACTCCACTTGGTCACACCACGTACTTGTCTACCTGACGCCCTCCGCGGGTTGCTCGACCTGTCCATCGTGTCAACCGCACCTAGTCAACCTGCGCTCGTTCACCCGATGCCCTACTCAAGTCACCTATTCACTGATTGTTTGCTCCGCTTGGTTGCCTTCACCTATTCTGCCCATCATGTGGGCACATCCGCACTGCAAAACCTTGACACTTCTTCGCACTTGTGTTCTCTCCAAGTGATCTGCGAGTTGATCGAATGAGTTTCCACGATAACTTATTCGCCTTCTTATATGCTCGCCCACCCAGCCAACCTGTCCATCCAACACATCCATCGGCTTTATCACGTTTCACAACCATCGACCCATCCAAACATCGCAATGCCGCCCACCCATTCATCAGTTCACCCGTCGGCCCGCCCATCAGTCGGGGCACTTGAGACAACCCACATGGGTATATGTCTCCACGTCTAAAATTCATCGCATATTCTTCCAAATGCTTCATGTGACCTGTGGTTCACTTGTTTGTCCACGCTTTCCACCCGGAACGCCTTCGCACTTCGCTAACCGCAGTCCAAGGCCTTCACACTGAGTGCTCGGTCTATAAAACTCTGAGGCAAACAACAACCGCAATGGATGAATATCGTCCGCAATTAGGGAATACCAGCTCATGAACTTGATATCATCATCATTGCTTAGGGAATAACCTTCTACCAAATCCTTTGCATTCAACCTTGCATCAACAATAGATTCTACTGAAATCATTTTATGATTTATTAGTTCTACAAGTAACTGTGAGTTCCTTTCCGATTCTTCCATTTTTACAACTAACTGTAATTTTTCTTCGTAAATTAGCTCTCGTCTTTTCTTAATATTCGGATGAAATAAAAACAAAAACAAAAACAAAAAAATTGCTGAAATTCTACCACGCTACATTCTCATCCTTCGCTATCTTACATAAGTATTCTTAGCCTTAAGTTTCTTTGTGCTCTGAATTTTTCAATAAGACTTACCAACCAGCTTGCCTTCACTAAGACCACATGCTATTTTTTTTAATCTATAAACATAAATAAAGTTGCATGCTCTATATACAGAATCTATAAAAAGAAATAAATATCCATAGTCTATAGATAAAAAATCTTGATTCGTACTTTTATTCGCTTATTGAGCATGTGCTTTCATTCCTTCAATAAAATTCTATTTGTCGTTATCTATATAACTTAGCGTTGCTTTTTCGGATTATAAAATAGAAATTCCATTAGCCTTTATTTATATAACTTAGTGTTTCTTTTTCAGTTTATAAAATAACAAGTAGAATGGGATGTCGGCGTGATTTGAGCTTTTGTACACCCACAAAACAAATTAATAAATCATGGGTGGTCATGGTTGGATGATTGTAATAACTATTTAAAATAAATATATATAATATATATATATATATATATATATATATATATATATATATATCTTTATATATGCACATCTAAAATTTATCTCTGAATGATAAAATCCATTCTAAATGGTTGGACAAAACCCATTTCTAGAAAGTTATCATTTGTGGTTGTATATTATCAAAAACTAGTTGTAAAGTAAAATGTTTGATTGATTCTTTTTTCGAATCTCTTGTATAATTAATAAAGAATCTCCATTTCATATTCCTAATCTAATTGTAGGGTTAATTTGAGAGCCATAAATTCACCATATTAGAATATTTTGGGTTTAATTCCATACACATGAATATTTTATTCTTGGAGGAAACCCTTAAATTGCATATGGATCTCCCTCACCACTCTTGACCAACAAAAAAGATTTCAGGATTCATTTTCTTTTATTTTTTTTCTTTACAGAAGGGTATGGCCAATGGAGGTTGTATGTGGATACTAGGATGAATTCTACTGTGGATATGAGGATGTGGACTCCAGTTGAATGACATGCTTAGTCTTGGGCAGCATCAAGTATGGAAGTAGATGGCAGCCTCACGGAGTGGGTATGCTACATTTTGCCCCATTTTAATTTTGTTTATCATTCATTGTTTGCACTGGTTCTGATAGCCAATTTTAATTTTTTTTATCTTTTGGTCACTTTGTATCATTAACATTCCATGTTTCCCAGGCTAGGTAACATTTTCAGTTGCTTTAGATGAGCAGCCCATAGAATTAGGATGTTCCCAATGAGTTTTCAACATTTGTACAATATGCCTTGACGATTTTGGATTGTTATTGCAGCCTATTGCTTGAATTGTTATCCGGTTTGACATTTGATAGACAATGAAATGCCCTACTTTTATAAATTATTTGTATGTTAATTTTTAAAAGTATTTAAGAAATTTTTCTTCAATAGCCACACTTCAAACAATGGATTTCACACTACTAGGTTTAATGTTTGGTTTATTTATTTGTTTAAAATTTCTCAAGATTGATATCATTTCTTAGGTGTTATGATTGGGTTATTTATTTGGTCAAAATTTCCCAAGATTTATATCATATCTCAGCCTTTTGAAATTCATGCCATTTGAGTGTAATAGATCACGAAAAGGATGAGCCCTATTAAGCTCACTAACTCTATTACTACGCTTCATGAATCATAATTCAAATGGAATCTAAATTTGATTCTTTTCCTTGACTAAATAGCATTAAGCGAATTACTCTCAGTTAAGCTTAGCCCCAAGCCATACTCGAAATTTTGACATGTGAATAAGATTGGCTCTGCAACGAGTTTGAAACCCAAGTCATTGCAATTCAGACAAGACTAATATGTTAGCCCTTGGACTCCCTCATTAAAGAGAGATCATTCTATGATCTTGATAATTGATCTATCAATAGTCTAATAGCGCAAAATATGAGTTAACAAGTAGAGAAAGTAATTTTCCTTGACATTGCCTAGAATATTTTGAACTTTTGGGGGCACCTCATGTGACCCTACCATCACAACACCAACATTTTTTGGTAAAGTTCCACTGCAAGAGGCATCCACATATTCACGTTCCTCAACCCGTGACCATAAAGATGATTCTTCCTAAAAAAATTTCCTAAATGATGACAAGGACATATAGTCCTTATCATTATAAAGTATGGATTTTCTTTCTTCTCCTATAACCCACCTTCCTCCTCCCAATTTTAAATAAGCATCAATTTGTCCTACATGCTTCCCTTTGATTGCAAAATTATATCCATACTTGACATCCTCATCTTGATCTTGGTTTTTATGCTTATCTGCTTCTTCTAAGCTAAGAAATTGGGAAACCATTACCTCCCTACCACCACAAATAGATAAACCATTTTTCCTACACCGTCTTTCAATCTCCACAAGAGGAATACTAAACAATTCTCGAGTTGTTTCTCCCTCTCCAATCGCTATAGAAACATCTTGATTTGGACAAGATCTGTAAGATTGGCTTCAGAACTATCAAGGTCCTTTAATGGTGGGGCATCTCCATATATTGAATGAAAAGGAGGGACACCTAAATTTCCAGACAAAAGAAATAAATCTCTCAGTTCATTCACATAAGCATCTGAAAAGAGAAGCCATTCTAACCAAACTTGGATAGATTTCATCATCCTCTCCCTCAAAGCTTCTGCAGTAATCCAACCAGTGATGTTTTAGTATAAGTCATTAAATCTTTCCATAATATCAAGGAATGCTATGTCAAACTTTGTCCTATATGTAGAAGCATTTTTTTACAGGAGCACTATTATTTTGAAGAATATCATAAACTAACATGAGCCTTGCAACTATAGTTAGAATAGGTATCTCCTTTAGAGTCAAAGACTCTGTAAGTACATCAACTACCTCACCAGTTGTGTTGACATTGTTTGGACCAAACCCCATTGCTTATTTTATTTTATTTCTCTCCAAGGTTAAAGCACAAAGCATGTCCTCAAATCAATCTCTTTGGCCCTTTATTAAGGCACATTCCCGATCCACTCTCCTTATCCTTCTAGTAGCTTAAGTTGTAGTTGAGGCTTTCTCATGCTCATGCAAATGTTCAAAATTAATCATACGAGTGGGGGAACTTAGATGTATTCTGAATTGATAACAAGATTATTGTGGAAATATGTCTATAAGAGTTATTGCTTGCAGTTAAAGCTGCATATTTTTTTCACAAGAGTGGAACAAACCATGTTACAAAGATTTGAGGGAGGGATTGATTTAAAAATTCAAGTTTTAATCTACCTTTAGGATGGGTCAGTTCCTATGGAATCATAAAACACCTAAATATTGATTGTATGCAGGCCAACAAAAATAAATGTATACTAAACTGGAGAATCAAAGGTACATATACAATATTGAGATTTGGATTTGAAAAGCCTTTGGACTATATAAGTTTTCAAGTAATTTCTGGAAAGGAAAAATCGTAGTATTTTAACTGTAGACACAAGATATTCTTGATTTTTTCATGAAATTAGAAAACGTGGAGAATTTGAATCTTAGTGCAAGTTTAAGGTGCTTGATCTTCATACATGCTTTGTTTTAATCAGTACTATCCTCAACATGTTCTACTATTTAGAGTGATATTTCATGAATAGGCAAGCGTGTTTTCCCACATTTCTATTTTTATATCCCACACAATTGGAATCTTGCTACATTTGGACTCCTCTACTTCCCCAGTCTACATGTTTTATAGAGGGTACAAAATGCTAATGTTATGTTCTTTTGTCACAATTTATTCTCATTTTTTGGACGGATTTTGTGGAAATTTTATGCATGCCAATTATGTGGCATGAAACAATGTTCCATTATTCTTTCTTATCATCTCATGTTTCTGATTTAGCATGCTTATATTGTACTAGTTCCTTACACCTATTCCATATAAATATCAAGTTGAGTGGGTTTCACATTTGATTTCCACTGGTGCTCTCTTTTTCATATATTATCACAAGTGCACATATACAAACTCACTTTTAGTTTTACCTGGATAAGAAAATGATGACAACGTTGTATTTTGTAGTGACAAGGATAACTATGTATTGGATCTATACCTTGATCCCTTCAATTCATCATTTCATTACCCAACACAACCATCTCCTATTGGTAACATCAATTTTTGAACCGACAATTGTCTTCAATAATATTTCATAATAAAGAAAGCATGCAACCATTGTTGGATTTCCTTCGAGCACAGAAATACCACAACTATGCCATTTTTCTTTCCTTGGATAATATAGTGCATCGTTGTGTTTGATAGTTAATTCATTATTATTCTATGCATAATAAATCTCTATCAAATAACAAAGAAGAATGACATGGTTTTTTTAGTGATACATAATATGAATTAATTAAAAATTCACAGGGCTATTTTGATTTTCATCTTTCTATTCCACTTCTTTAGAGAAAACTATATATTCAAAAACCAACTCAACTCAAATCAAACTAAAATAGAAAATCCTAATTATGAAGATGTTTCGCTCTCCATACCTTGCAATGACATTATTTTTTTGAATTTGTGATAATAACCTGGATTTGTATATTTCTTTAGCACCAAATTGACATCATGGTAAACATATGAATATCCCATTAAATATGACCAAAAGATGATTCAAATAATATCGCCTTTAGTCTAAGCATGTGGCAGAGTAATTTCTGAGGTGTGAAGTTTTATTAGAGGCACAGTTTGTTTGTTTGTTTTGGTTCGAAAATGGTTTTCTCTTGGTTCTATGGAACTTTGAATTTATTATATGTAGCATGTTTATAAATGAGAAAGAATAATGTGTGACATTTATCTTGCAAAACATGATGCTGAATGAAAGGATATAGAGTTTAACCAAGCTACAATCCGCTTTCAAAAAGGTAGAGGGATGTCTTAGAAAGCTACCTAAGAATACACCATATACAAATTTTGGACATAAGTAATATATGGCTTTTTATTTTGCAGATATGTTCTTTTATCTATCCAAGATATCACAACAAGAAAAATATTTATATTGTAGAAATTGTTAGAGGACCTCATTGAGGTCGATTTTTCTGAGGTCCTACTTGATTGATACATTCTCATGACAAAAAGGATTTAAATATGAATTAATATGTTACCAAAACAAATTAGATTCAAATTTTATAGAAAAAAAATCAATGCCTTCATTTGATTACTACTTGACTCTAGTGTGGGTAGGTTACATGAAATGTGATTGGAAAAAGGACTCAGAGACAATGTAGAGATCACGTCTTGGATATGAGTCGTTTGTTGTTAGAGATCCTTCAGGCACTTGAGCCATTGACTTTGGAAATGCTTCTAGGAGGTATTCCTATGGATTTTAAATTTGTGATTCTTTCACCTCATGGTTATTGTGGGCAAGCAAATGTTTTATGAATGCTTGATAAGACATCGATGAACAAGTAATTTTTTTTATAATTGCAATTTCCATTCCATGATATCCTCTCTTTATTGTTTGATTGTATTTTTAATGTTTATTTTGAGTTTTCTTTGTATTTTAACTATGAAATTAAAAATAGTTTGTATCATGTCCATTCAAACAACAACCAAAGCTTGAAGATGAAATTAGTATTACAAGATTTTGATTGAAAACCTTTTAACTTTTTTGTGTTGAGATATTTTGATGACTGTTAGAAAAGTTTATTTTCATGTTGTTATTTGAGAACATGTTGTTTATATACATGACTAAGTTCATGCATTAGAGAACAAAATGTTGTTGTGAATAAAACGGCAAGGAATAAACATCACACTTCAGATTATTGTTTTCACTTGTTATTTACAACTTGAGCTTTTTAACATGTAACTTAGTTGTCATGATTGTTCATAAGATTTCCCTCAAGGTTGAATAATAAGTTACTAACGTTCTCTTTTCTATGGTGACGTTTATTTGTTTATGCAGGTCATTTGGCAACATAGTGGCCACTATCACTCAACTGAAGAAAACTTGTTTGAGTTTCTTGCTTTATGGGGAAGAATGGCTTTAACATTGTTGATGTTGAGGTATATGTCATATAAATCCTTTATATTCTACTTTATTTTATATTCTAGTGTTCATCGTCTTTCATGTATTACACTTTGCAATGTATCTTCTTTTGTTTTCATAAAAGTAACTCAGTATTGATGGTAAGGAGCAAGATTTTAAGAAAGAGGAGAACACTAACACTGGAGCGACAAATGAAAAAGGAGAGAGAAGAGAACCACTCTAGTGATATCCTTAATGCCAATATCCTGCATAAGACACACACATAGAGATTTATGTTCAAGTCTTCAGAGTTGGTGAATTCACCTGCAATGACTTGGAAACACAATGATATTGTTTTGTAGTGACAAAACAACATTTCATGTGTAAATTGTAGTCCAACTAATGTTGAGTTGGAAACTCATATTGTAATATTTAACATTTCATATAATATAATTTATGTGGTTGAAATTATTTACAGTTGCACTTGATATTATTTAGTATTTTAATTAACATATGTAACTTTTCATTTTCATATTAGATTAACTAGTGCACATTGTATGAAATTAATTTAATTTAGTCACAAAATCACACTAATTAATTTATGTTGATTAATAATGAACACATAAAATCAATCTAAAAATACTAAATTAGTAGTTTATGTTGATTAATGATAAACAAAAATAAAATGAATATACGACTAAATTAGTCGTTTATAATGATTATTAATGAAATAAATGAAATGAATCTAAACTACTAAATTATTCATTTATATAATGAATATGAAGCTACCAAGAAAACATAAATGAATACTACAAATGATTAATTTGTGACTACAAATGACAACTAAATTTGGCATATATATGACTATTAGTAGCCAATTTACAGTATCTTATAACACGACAAAAATTTAGTCATATTTCTTTGGTCATTAATTGGTTTCAAATGACAACTATATATATATAATCTATATATATATATATATATGACTATTAGTAGCTAATTTACAGTATCTTATAACATGTCCAACATTTTGGTCATATTTATCTGGTCATTAATTAGTTTTTTCAGATGATCATATAGTAATATATGTTGTTGTATATTTGGTCATTAATTGTGGCAATTAATGGCTAAATCAATAACTAAATTAATGATCAAATTTATGACTAAATATACTACTAGATGATAAATTTGAGATAACCAATTAATGCCTAAGCTAAAATGACTAAAAGTTGGTCGCATTATAAGATACTGTAAATTAGCTACTACTGGTCACCGACTGAAAAATGGTTGTTTATATGCAAATTTTAGTTATTGTTTTAGTAACTAATTAGCCATTTTGTACTAGTGCAGGTACTTCAAGTCTTTTAACTTTTTGATGTTTTAAATTTCATTTCAAGCTTCTTTTTAGTTTCAATGTTTCATATTTATTTAAATTTGAAAGCTTGAACTTTCAGGGTGGTTGATGGTGACATACCCACTATAGGTTACATTTATGAGGTGATGGATCTCGCAAAGGAGGCCATCAAAAGAAGATATGGGGATGAGGAGGAAAATTATATGCCTCTTTGGGACATTATTGATGCACGTTGAGATAGGAAATTGTATTCCCCCTTACATGTTGTTGGGTACTTCTTAAACCCAAAATATTTTTATCATAAGAGCAAATTTAATGAAGATGGGAAGGTTCGCAGAGGACTTATGACATGAATGGAAAGGTGCTTCCCTGATCCAGAATTTCAAAGTTGTGTCTTTTCCCAACTACAGGATTATAGAGTGCCAGCTAAATTATTTGCCTATACCAGTGCTATACGAGAAAGGTCTAAGATGTTGCCAGGTACCCTTTGAGGCTTGAAGGCTTCATTAATTCATTAAATTTGTTTAAACTTTATTTTGTATGTTACATGTTTTCTTAAATTTTGTTAACTTTTTATGTTTTTACTATTTAGTATTTAGTATGTCTACTCACAAACACTTGCCACTTGCTAGGTCTTTGGTGGCAAAACTTTGGTAGTGATATGCCAGATTTGAAGAGATTCGGCATTCGAATCTTAAACCAAGCATGAAGTGCCTCAAGTTGTGAGTGCAACTAGAGCATGTTTGAAAAAATGCATTCTAAGAAGTGCAACGTGTAGAAATTCTCCACAAATCTAGCTCTGATACCATGTAGAAAATCTGATGTAGGTTAACCCGATAATGCAATATAAATCAAAGAAGAATACTATAACCTACTTCTACTATAAATTTGTGGAAGCTTAAAGATCGAGTTGAACACATATAACTAGAGGAAGAAGAATCAATGCACAATACACATCAGAATACTTCAAGGAAAGCCTCAGCTAAAAACCCCACTATTTGTATTATCATACAAGGTGGAAATACATAGGAATTATACAAAGCCTTAGATATCACAGCTAGCTATCTCTCAGTACAATCCTCGCAGATGCTCACAGGAAATCTTGGCTTCTCACGCCTTCCTCTTTGCCCTCCAAGCTCCTATTTCCTTACGTTGTTCCAAGTGGATGATTCTCACCTCACCAAGTGGAACATTGCTCTCACACACTGTCAGAATTGTGCAATCCTCAAGGAAAAATTCCTTTATGCATGCATGAGTCTTCTTTATAAGAAAACACATGCAACTGATAGTACACTGTCCTTGTCTTTAATCTCAACTGGGTCTTTCTCAGAATAGACATGCATGAGTTTCTGATGAGAGAATCTTCAGATAACTGGAGTACACTAGTAGAGTGCATGCATGCATTAACTGACTCTTAACTCTATATTAGTTTCTCAAATAGTTTGGAACTAATTTAACTGGACTTAACTCAGTAAACTGAGTTAACTAATTACAACTCAAATATAACTCAATATTATCTCCTTAATTTAAGGGATAACTCTTTCATGACTTCATAAAGACTTCTAACTTGAATTTCTCCAACTGATTAATTAAAAAATGAATTGATTAATTTTTTCCAAGTAGTTGTTAAGACTAAATTCAATTTTAATTCACAATTTAATCCAAGGACAAATTAAATTGGAATATTATTGTTGCCACATTTCAACACTCCCTCTCAACAAGAAAGGGATTATCTGCCACCTCGATCTTGTCTTTGTCAAAATGTCAGCATCTTGCTCCTATGTCGAAATATAATGCAGCGACATGATCCTCCTCACTATGTCAGCAACTTGTTTTACCTTGTAAAGCCAATGGGAACTCACAACTAAATTTTTCTCTGATCTTGGAACCACGTCCCAAACACTTTTACGAACTATGGAGTCATACTCCTCCACCTTAGCATCTACCCAAATCGGTTGTTGCACTGCTTCCTCAAGGGAAGATGGCTCGGCCTCAGCACATTCCCCAGCAAGGGCCATGTATCCAGTGTACCTCTCACGTGACCTCCTCTATCTGCGCTGAGTAGATATTGCTCCCACATTCTCTCTCACATCCTTCAACAATCTGTCAGCTTCTCTTGTGCACTTCCGTCCATCTGTGGAAGACTCTACTTGAGTGGATGTATCTAATCCTAGAACCTCTACATGTGGCTACTCTACATCAGTCTGAGGCTCCACCTCCTTAGAAACCAATAGTTCCTCCACAACCTGTAGTTGGAGTTCCCTCTTAAGGGAAACTTGCATGGCCTTCTGCTCATCAAACTTGAGATCTCTGTGAATCACTATCCTTTGACTGGTAGGCAAGTACACCCGATAGTTGTGAGGTGTATCAATCTACCCCACAAATATCCCTAACTCTTGTATCGCCTCAAGCCTCTTTCATGCATCCTTTGTAGCATGGCAATATGCCGATGAGCCAAAGATCCTGAAGTGACCCACATCTGGTCTCTTACCGGAGAAAGCTTCCTTTGGTGTCTTCATCCCAAGTATGTGATAAGGGCTTCTATTCTGAAAATAGACCGTTGTGTTGCATGCCTTAGCCCACAAGTGAAGTGATAGGCCTTGGTCATGCAGCATTGCCCATGCTGCCCCTACAATAGTTTTGTTCTTCCTCTTGGCCACCACATTATTCTATGGGTTATGAGGTGTCGTCAACTCTTGTTTAATTCCTTTCGCTGCACAGAAGTCCTTAAACTCTTGAGAGACATATTCTCCACCGTTGTCGCTTCTCAAGGCCTTGATCTTTTTCCTTTACTCTTTCTTGACCAAAGCTTTGAACTCACAAAACTTTGTGAAGGTTTGGTCCTTCTTCTACATGAAATAAATCCACCATTTACGAGAATAGTCATAAATGAAAATCACAAAATACCTTTGCTTCATTATCGATGTCGTTGAGAATGGTCCACACACAGCAGTATGAACTCACTCTAAGATAGCCTCTACTCGACTGTCTCGATCATGAAAGGAAGACTTGGTGTACTTTCCCAAGATACAACCTTTGCATGGGTCAACTTGCTCAAGTTTGCCTTTGGGAATTCCTGTAGATATATGTTGCATTATCTTCAAAGCCCCATGATGTGAATGGCCCAACCGCCTATGCCACAACTCGCCAATGTCTTGGCTTTGCACCAATTCTTCTTTTGTACTCAATTTTGCACAATCATCTACCTCTAGTTTATAGAGATTCTTCACTCGAATCCCCATCCTCTTGGTCTGACCCGGGGCTATGTGTCTTAGGAACGCCTTTCCTTTACTGAAGACAACATCGTAGCCTTTGTCCTCCAACATCACGAACGATACCAAGTTCTTCTTTAGTCCAGGCACATACATCACATCTGTCAAGGTGATAGGAGGTCCATGCTCCCTCTGAAAAGCAACCGTGCCCACTCCTAAAACACTATACATTCCATTATCACCTATGTCTATGCGCATCTTGAGGTCTTTCTCCTCCAAGGTATTGAATAAATTTTATCACCGGTCATGTGGAATGAGGCTCCACTGTAAAGATACTAGAAACAACCCATCATAGATGACACCATGCATGCGATGAGGGTAAAGTCAATTTCAAACTGAGAGGCTAATGCCTCACCTTCCGATCCTTTCGAGGATCCCTTCTTTGACTTCTTCGATGGGAAATTAGTCGCATAATGTCCAATCTCGTGACAATTAAAACATCTCACTTTATACTTGTCACCCTTCTTCTTTGCATGAGAAGAATTCGATTTGGAATGGGAAACCTTCCCCTTCCATTTCCTTGCCTTACTTTCTAAGGCCATATTTTATTCATAATCATCCTTGGATGAAGAACCATCTCATGTGCTCCTCCTAATCTCCTCCTGCATGAGACCTGACCACAATCATTCCCAATCCGATAGTTTCTCCCTTCCATTCACTAAGTCCTGGTAGCTATTCCAACTCTTTGGAAGGCCAAGGAGAGCGAGGCTCGCCATATCATTATTGACAGTAGTTATTCCCACACTGCTAAGCTCATCTCTACATGTCTTGACCTTGTTTAGATATGTGGAAAGTATCACACTTCTCCATCTTGATTCTTCAAATCTTATCCGTGAGCGCCAATTTCCTCTGGTCACTATTGTTCTGGTAGAGGTCCTTCAACGTCTTCCACATTGAAAATGGAGTATTCTTCCCATGAAGATTTGAGCTAGTATGGTATCGAACTCCCTCAAGGATGATCCGTCTCACTTTCGCTACACACTTCTTCCACTCAGACAACTCTTGTGCATTAGTTTAAGCTGGCTTTGGGATTTCTTGATCAATGAATCCATTCAAGCCATTGTCTTCTAATATAGCCTTCATCCTATCTTTCCATGCTATGTAATTCGATCTACCTTCCAAGGCATACTCGAGTCTCAAGCCATAAAACGCCATTAGCCAACCTTGAAGTATGATATGAATTCGATTTTCACCTGCAACCCCAAACTTCAAACTTCGAATTCTCTTCTCAGTATACTGTTCACAACTCCGATAAACTTGGCTCTGATACCAAGTAGAATTTTCTACAAATCCAGCTTTGATACCATGTAGAAAATCTGATGTAGGTTAACCCGATAATGCAATATAAATCAAAGAAGAATACTATAACCTACTTCTACTATCAATTTACGGAAGCTTAAAGATTGAGCTGAACACATATAACCAGAAGAAGAAGAATAAATGCACAATACACATAAGAATACTTTGGGGAAATCCTCAGCTAAAAACCCCACTATCTGTATTATCATACAAGGTGGAAATACATAGCAATTATAAAAAGACTCAACTCTCACAGCTAGCTAGCTCTCAATACAATCCTCATAGATGCTCATAGGAAATCTTGGCTTCCCACACCTTCCTCTCTACCCTCCAAGCTCCTATTTCCTTACGTTGTTCCTAGTGGATGATTCTCACCTCACCAAGTGGAACACTGCTCTCACACACTGTCGAAATTGTGCAATCCTCAAGGAAAAATTCATTTATGCATGCATGATTTTTCTTTAGAAGAAAACACATGCAACTGATAATACATTGTCCTTGTCTTTAATCTCAACTGGGTCTTTCTCAGAATAGACATGCATGAGTTTCTGATGAGAGAATCTCCAGTTCACTGGAGTACACTAATTGAGTGCATGCATGCATCAACTGATTGTTAACTCTCTATTAGTTCCTCAAATAGTTTGGAACTAATTTCACTGCACTTAACTCAGTAAACTGAGTTAACTAATTACAACTCAAATATAACTCAATCTTATCTCCTTAATTTAAGGGATAACTCTTGCATGACTTCAGAAAGACTTCTAACTTGAATTTCTCCAACTAATTAATTAAAAAATGAATAAATTATTTTTTTCCAAGTATCTGTTAAGACTAAATTCGATTTTAATTCACAATTTAATTCAAGGACAAATTAAATTGGAATATTCCTATTGCCACATTTCATCAAACTGATTGACACAAAAGCACTTAAATGACCTTGTATTTTTCCATTACAATCTACGACTTCGCAGCAAGCAAATACTAGATGAAAGATTGAATTTGAAGGTTTAATAATGTGATTTGCACTTTAAAGTTTAAACTTTAAAGTTCAAATTCAAACTTTAATTCACATTTCAATGTTTCATGATAATGACAAGTTTGTATTATCACCAATAGACCTTGAAGAGATAGATTTTCAAACTACAAATGCAGTAGATTGGGTCCAATTAGAGGAGGCTCCTGTTTTAAGCCTACATGAATTAAAGAAATTTAAGAGTCAAGCAAGCGAAGGAGTGGGAGGAATCTCTTCTAGTTCTCACTCTTAAGAGTCTTAGACTCTTAGTTACTGATTTTTTTCTAATTAGTATGCAGTTTTTTGTAAACTTTTAGAAGCAGTTGCTTCTAGTTCTATGTAGTCACTGGTTAGGAGTCATGACTCAATATTTTGGATCATTTTTGGACTCATAACATATATGAGATACTTATTCATTCATGATATTTTGGACATCTATTGATGTTATGCATTGTTTGGACATGACTTTACTAAATATCAATGAAAAATGTTTTGTTTTGTTTTGTTTTTTTTTTTTTTTTTGTTAATTCAATATATGTGTATACTTTTATTTATTGAATTCACTATTTTTTTCCTGATTTTTCCCCAATCTAATTAAAACCCTTCACTCTTTTGCCTCGACAATTTATTGTCTATTCTGAGTCTAGTAACATTGGTTACAAGTTTCATTCTTCACTTATGAGTTATCACAACAGTATTTTCTAGTCAACTTATGGGCAATTATGAGGTCTGTCTCACAATAGTTGCATTCATATCAGATTACAGTCGTAAAATTCATCTTTCTATTTGGGTTCTAAAGATGATGCTCCTTTTGAAAAGGGATTTAGAGGCCTTTCGAAAATCAACAAAGAAAAATAAAATTGAAATAGTTGAGCCAAGCCCCCTTGATGATAGCCCAAAGAGTGAAGGTATGGTCATCCCTGGTATTCCCATCACAAACCTACCTGTCCTCTAGCTCTGAGGTTCTTCCTCTCAAGTTATTCTGAAAGATACATGTTAAGCACTATATCATAAAGCATTGAAAAAGTGTGCCCAATAATAATGGTTCTCTCATTATGTTTGTCTGGACTATGAATTATTCTGTAATTGAAAATGTGTATGATATGATGGGACATTGAAGAAGAAAAACCAAAACAAGCAACATGATTAAACAAATTGGAAATGTATGAATCTAAAGAATCAATACCATAATTGAGGAACTCTTCCTAAAAAACTTTCTCATATACAGCTTTGCTAGTGCTCACGATCCTGACTACTCTCTTAATGATTCTATGGGAAAATAAGTAACAAGATGAGGGAGCAGAGAGGGTATGTATTGTGGGTTGTCCATGTGAATTATAAAGGGAAGAGGCATGAGAGAATAGGGAATGATGATCAATGTTTGGTGGGAGGGCACACCAAAAGGCATATAGATGATTATGTGGAGCTATACCCATCCGTGTAATGCAAACATGTTAATGAAGGTTTTAGTATCTTGGCCAAGGACCTTAAAGCAAAACAAAAATGGAATATTTCTAATAAGATAAGCTAAATATAATTTTCCATAATGGTAGAGGCTTACAACCCCATTAAGGAGCTTATGTTGCATTTTGTGCTAGAGCTGGATGTGAACCCATGATTCAGATAGACTACTTCACTTTTATTTACTTCAATAATAGAAATATCAAAAATAAAGGTAAGGAAATTGCATAGAAGCTTCAATGAGAAAAGTAATACCTTTAAAAAAACAGTTAAATAAAACAATTTCCTAAAATTTCTACAATAACACTCTTGATAATATCATGCATTGTAAGAGATAATATGGAGAGTTCTAGTCTTGGGGTATCAATACCATAAACTATTATGAATAGATTTGTCCGGTGGGTTGTCCACATAAATCAAACCACAAGAAATATCCTATACAGAAAGACAGATAGAAAAAGAAACGTTTTTTTATATCTAAATTCCCATAAATACAACATTTAAGTAATCTACAGGAAACTGATCCAACCATCCTTTGACATAGCATCCATTGTACCAAAGAAATCCTTCACAATTGAAATTCAATAAAATAACAGTTGATTATTCAGAAACTGGGTGTTTATGATTTCAAGTACCCAACAAATTTACCAACCCCACCAAAACAGAGCATAGATTTCAATGCTATCAAACCCTAGGTCTCAGTCCCAGACATGTAGGGTGTCTTCATATACATGGTTATCTTATTGCGAGTATTAGTTTTGAATTTTTTTTCCAACTAGCCAAAAAACAAAGAAAAGATGTTGAAGATACAAGGGCAAGGGAAATATGGAAATCTTCCTATGGTGCATTGATGAAGACATGAAATGATCAGGAGAGTTGAAAGGGTCAATCTTTATTACATTTGGTTTTTGTGTCAACTGAAAGAAAAAATTAATAAATTCTGTAAAAGTGTGCAAGGACCATATGATCGATCCTCTTACCTCCATTGAGAAGAGCTGCTAAGGTGCATTTCTAGGAAAGGTTTGTAGAGAGCTTGCAATATTGCCGCTCATGTCCTTCAAATACTTCACTCATTCTCCCCACCTATTCAAATAGAAAATCCAAAACAAATTATGGATCAATCGAGAAGATCAATCGAACGAATCCACCGATCTCCCCGGGCATACCTGAAAATTCTCCTTGGAAATTAATAGCGTGACGTGCTCTACTCTCTGTTGGCATTCTTTTGCAAAAAATGGTGGGAAAGCAGATGATCAATTGTAATCTAAACTCTTCTTTTACTTTTTTTTACAATTATTTATTCTCAAACTCTCCCATCCTGCCTCCAAACATATAGAAACCCAAGTAAAATAACAATCTTATTTTGAACTTTTATTTATATATGGTGTACGGTATGGTGTCCAACTACATTAAAATAGAAAATCGGTCTTCTTTACTGGTCGCAATGTCATCTGCTAGTTGAGTGTTTAACTTTTCCTTTTGGGATTCTACACATTTATTCAATTATATGGCATTTTTTATATTTAGTAATAGTGACATTAATTAATTGACTTAAATCTTATTCTCATACTTGAGCACTTAAATAAAAGTAAGATTAATGATAATTTGAGAAATGTGGACTCCATTAAAGGTAGGTTATAATTTATTTTCTTTACATATCCAATAGCATTATTAATTTATATTATTAATTATAAATTTTATTTAGAGTGGATATATTTATTATATTATTTAAACAATAATATTTTGTGATTTATGGTGCTTTTTTAATCATTTTCTTTTAAAGAAGTTTTTCTAGTTCAAGGACAGGTAATAAGTTAATTTGAGTGGTTGAGTGTTGTAGATTACAAGTAGGAGGTTGTGGTATTAAGTCCCTTGGATATCATCCTCATAGTTTAGATATTATTTTAGGAATGAGGAAAATTATTTGGTGAATTTTCTATACATTTATATAGAAAAAAATATATTGTTATAAATAGAACACTTACTTGATATGAAATTTATATTTTCTTTATTATACTGTTAAAGGATATTATAAAATAATGGTTCCAATGATTTTTGAGAAAATATGGATCTTTTCCGCTTTCGCATTTTTCTCCAAGAACAAGTAAAGTTTGTGTACTGTCTTTCTTTTTCCCAAGGGTTTTCACTGTCTTGGCTGTCAAACAGTAGGTCCTGTCAACAATTAAATCTATCCTGCCACAGTTTCGGATGGAATTTGAATTAATTTTATTCTGCCATAGTTTCGAATGGAAGTTGATATTGTTGATTATGAGCCTAATCATGTCTAGAGGATGCATTCAAATCCCACGATGAATTTACAGGTTACACTTCATTGTCTTGAAAAATCATCTCCAACCAAATCACGATGTGTTTCCAAAATGGATGGTGTTCCAAAGTAGATATTTAATCTGAGCATGAGTTGTCCAAGGTTGTTTTCGTTTCAAGCAAAGATAGTAGTGCAAAAGAGCTAAGATCTTATTCTAGCTTTGAGGTAGTAGTTATCCCTAAGTCTCAACCAAACACCCTTTCATTTAAGCCTTTTAAGAATCTTTTTGTCCCTCATGGTTCGAGAGCTTTGCCTAAGCCAAAGTTCTATGTTAGAGTGAAACAAGATAAGTTTTCAATGGTAATTGGTAAGGATATCAAGTTTGAGGACATCCCAAACTTGTTAGAAACTACTTTGGTAGCAATATTTTATGGTAAGACAATGCAAAAGGCATCTCTCATGGCATGGGTTTTGAACAATTGGATGTCAGCCATGGGTTATATGTCAGTTTTCCATGGATTTGTTCACAGTTGGATATTCTTTAAATTTTGTTTGAGGGGGGACTATAATAAGATCAAGGTGGCAGAATGGGATTGCGGGCCATCGGGACTAGTCCTGGAAACATGGGTGGTGGATTGTGATCTCGCTCGCAAACATCTCTTGGTGCAACAACTTTGGGCTATATTGTGGAGCCCTACCCTTGTATTCTAGATAAAGGAGGCACTTCACACTATTGGCAAGATGTTTGGTAGATTTATTTCTCTGGACCCTAATTGGTATGTTTAAATTAATAGGCATTGGGCTTGGATTCTAGTCAAAGTAGATATCAAATATATTTTATTCAAGGCCATTGAATTAGTTGACGAGGAAAAGTCTAGACCCATAACATTGATTATTGGAAAATCTCATTTCATTATTTCAAATGTTAAAAAGTTGGACATGTTCAGACCTAGTGGTTAGAGTTGAAGGAACTTTTCTCCAAAAAGAAGTAAATTTTGTGTACTCTCTTTCTTTTTCCCAAGGATTTTCACTGTCTTGGTTGTTGGAAAGTGGGTCCTATCAACAATTAATTACGTCCCACCACAGTTTTGAATGGAATTTTATATTGTTAATTATGAGCCCAATCATGTCCATAAGAGGCATTCAAATCCTATTATGAATTTACAAGTGACACTTCATTATCTTAATAGATCATCTCCAACCAAATCATGAGGTGTTTCAAATATGGATGGTGTTCCAAGGTAGATATTTAATTTGAGCATGAGTTGTCCAAGGTTGTTTTCATTTTGAGCAAAAATAGTAGTGCAAAAGAGCTAAGCTCTCATTCTAGCTTAGAGGTAGTAACTATCCCTAAGACTTAGCCAAACTCCCTTTCATTTAAGCTTTTTAAGCCTCAGTTGGTCCCCCATGGTTCCAGATCTTTGTCTAAGCCAAATCTCTATGTTATAGTGAAACAAGATAAGTTTTCAATGGTCATTGGTAAGAATATCAGGTTCGAGGATATCCCAAACTTGTTAAAAACTACTTTGGTAAGAAGATTTTATGGTATGATAGTGCAAAAGGCATCTCTCGTGCCATGGGTTTTGGAAAATTGGATGTCAGCCCTTGGTTATATGTCAATTTTCCATGGATTTGTTCACGGTTGGATAGGCTTTCAATTTTGGCTGAGGGTGGACTATAATAAGATGAAGGAGACATAATGGGATTGGGGGCCATCGAGCCTAGTCTTGGAAACATGTTTGGTGGATTTTGAACTCTCTCACAAACATATCTCGGTGCAACAACTTTGGGCTATATTGTCGAGCTCTCCCCTTGTCTTCTAGAAAGAAGAGGTTGTTCACACTATTGGCAAGAAGCTTGGTAGATTTAGTTATGTGGACCCTAATTCATATGTTTCAATTAATAGGCATTGGGTCTATATTCTAGTCAAAGTAGATATCAAAGAGTGCTTATTCAAGGCCATTGAATTAGTTTACAAGGAAAAAGTCTAGACCTATAAGATTGATTATTGGAAAATCTCATTTCATTGTTTCAATCATTACAAAGTTGGACATGTTCAGAACAAATGGTTAGAATTGAAGGCTCCCATTTTGAGGAAAAAGAGAATTTGGAAGCAAGTTAGAAGCATGTTTGAATCAAAACCTACATTTTCAAATAATCAAAAAGTTCATGTCAAGTTGGAACTTATCGTTAAGGTTTAGTAATAAGTTCAAGTAAACATTACGTCTCCTTCTACTAAGATTAATTCCCCTTCATATTCTTCTTTGGTTTTATCTCTTCATATAAATCCTTTTACTTTGATGGATTTCCCTATTATTTTGGATTCTCCTCTCCATATTCCCTCTCTTGTCCTTGCCCCTTCTATTCCTAATCTTATCTCCCCCCCTTTGACCTTGAATTGTGAAGCCTCCCTAAAGAGGTTCAAATTGTAGTGAATAAGCCTAAACGTTCAAATTTTCCTAGCACTCTCAAACCTAAGGTTTGAATAATGGAAGAATGTTTATTGAAAGGAGGATTAGCTTTAGAACCACAAAACTCAAATGCAACACATTGAAAATTTCACCTTCTTAATGCACAAAAAAAATCACGATAAAATATTAAAAGGGGAAAAGGAAAAGGAAAATGAAAGAACTTTCAAAGAGGTTGGGAAGAAATAAGACTTGTAGGAGGAAAGCCTGCAATTGCAATAGGGGGTTGGGAAAAAGTAGTTTTATATAAAGGGAGACTTTTGGGTATGCACAACACAATTTTTCCAATGATTTGGTTGGGTTCCCAAATCACAAAAAAAGTAGGGCTATCTATTAAGGGCATGATAACTAGGGAGTGCCAAGGTGTGCTAGGGAATGACAAGAAGTGATAACACATGTCAGATGGTTCCAAGACATGTTAGGCATGCCGAAACATGCCAAGATGTGCTAGGTTCTAGGGTGTGGCACCAACGCATGTTAGGCAGTGCTAGGGAAACACAATGGAGCACTAGTTTCAATTGCATGGAAATGAATGAATAAGAGTGTGTGATAGGGACTGTTAGCGAGTTACAAGTGTGCTAAGGAGAATCAAACCCACCAAATTTAAGCACACTAACCCAAGTATAAACCAAGGATCCAGTGACACAAATTGCAACCAGATACAAAACCCATTTCAAAATATTCAACCCAGATGATTTCTAAGGAAATACAGGCACCATATACTAAATTCAGCAAAACCAATTCCAAAAAAAGAAACTAACTGGTTTAATTCTAAGGAAAATATGTGTTGGAGCTACATACCTGTATTTCTGTTGACCCCTAGCATAAACGTCCGTCTAGTACTTGGCCTTACATGTATCTAAGGGATAAAATATGGTAGTGTTTATGAGCCCTGCTATGGATCCTAAATTTTTGTTTTTCAGAGATTCAAAATCATCCCCCATTACATTTAAATTCCACCAAATAAGATCTCTAATCTGCTATATATATATATAATATAAATATATATATATATATATATAATATATATCTACTATGGGGTCAAAATCAGGTATTCAGAACCCAAAGTGCGAATACAAAAAATTGATGATTGATGCTGGAAGTCTAATAAGAATTTGGGTTGCTCGCAACTGAGATTTCAAATCAAAAAAAAAAAATCTCCCTGAGGGATTATAACAGAGAAAAATCAACACGTTTAACTAATACAATATATGGGAGTTTGATACAAGTGATGAAGTCAGCTCTTGACTTACCCGGCTATTAGTTATGATGAAGTTCAGATTGTAGCCGTTGTTGACGATTTTGATAGTGTGGTACATGGTAGCATTGGATGTTTGGTGTCTAAATTAACCAAGCTACGAAAAGTTCAACTAGATCCCTCTAATGGTCTGGATTGAAGTTAGAGTTTTTTTCATGAAGCTAATTTTAAAATTGGGCGGGACTATTTTATGTAACTACATATAACGGTTCGCAATTCTATTGAATGAAGTATTGTGCACTAGTCGAGTGGACTTGGAATTGGAATTCAACATTGTTATTAGATTTATTTTAGATTTGGATTAATCAAGTATTCAAGAATTTAGATAGATTAAATTTCTTCTTATTTTTAATAAGTAAAAAATTATTGATTTTCATTAATAAAAAGTAGATATATACTTTGGTATTTCATTGTTAATGTTTTTTCATGTCATATATTAGATTTTAAAATAAAATGGTTAAATTTCTAAGTATCTTATCACTCTAAATTATAGTTCTTTTATTTTTGAAAATTGTCTACTATATCAATTTTCACAAAAAAAGTTTAAAGTTTTTTATGATGACAAATATAACATATATGATTCAAACATGACAAAACCATATCATGATCTATGAGAATTTTCATGGGTGGATGACAAATAAACGAGATGAAAGAAAAAAATTCAAGGGTATCCCTTTATAAGTTAAAACTCCCTGAGTTGCAAAAGGACTCCTTTGTCGAAAACTAAGTAGAAAATCCTCCTTGGCACATAGTTTTATCCCTTCTTTGATAGGAGATCTGCTACATGATTCTACTCTCTATAGACATTATTAGAGGCCAATCTTTGAAACGTATTCATCAAATATCTTATGCATTGCGTCCAAAAAGTAAGGGAAGGTGGTCCAAATTTTGTTCTCAATTGTACCCAGTCTAGGATCATCTTGGAATCTCCAAACACAAGTAAATCTTCAATTGCAAGCCAGTTAGCACATAGAAGAGCCCCTAAGAGTATGATTAGCTCAACTCTATTATTTGACCCTATGCCACTATACCAACTAAAATGGAAGGTGTTTTCTGGCTTCAAAACCAAATGTGTCCCACTTCCACAAACCCTATTGGTGGATGCTCCATTAAAAAAAAAAAGTATGACCATAGCTCCATGAGTCAAAAATGTCTTCTAGGTTGTTCCTCATTCATTAGCCATATCTCCATAAAATATGAAAATATCTTTAAATAGGCATCTCTAGTATCTGTTTCTGTTTGCTCAAAAATATTCTCTTTCCTTGATCTGATAATCACCCTATGAGTGACATCAATTTGAAGATTTATTGAACCAAGGTATTACAGACTCACGTGCTGGTGTGTGTTCTATGTTATTGAAGTAATGGATCGATCAGATTGCCACTACATAGAAGATAAAATGGAAAGACAACAAAGAAATACAGTAAGCAACACAAAGACACAAGCAATTTTAATAAAGAGTTCACCCTATTCTTCGGAGCTACGTCTCCGATCCAACTTTCAGTGGTGGCCTTGTTTTATTGTGTCGTTAAGCAAAGAAATTACAATCTAGGCACTCAATGTGAGTTCACCTAAAGCAGTTTTTGCATGGCAGGGTGGTCCTTGGATTCCCCAAGCCACTGGAGTGCACAAAATCTTCTTCTTCCTACCAGCTCTGTGACCTTCAAGTCTACAGTGGAAAGAGCCAAATGTGATGCTCAGTCCGAACAGATTCCTCTATGGGATGGCTTGAATCTTCAAGCTCTGGTGCTCGATGCTGCTACTGGTCAGCTCGGCCCTCTGTCTGTTTTTCTTTTCTTTGTTGTTCTCTGTGTTCAGTCCTCCTCTCAGGGTTCACTGTTCCACTTCTTCGTCTCTCGACTCTCTCTGTGTCTAAATTCGCTAATTCGACTATCTCTGTTCATGGCTTTTAGCCATTCGTCCCCATGCCTATTTGGTTCCTCTTCTGCCTCTGTCGATTCACCTTCTGCAGCTGCGCTTGGAGTTCCCTATTCGGCATCAGCATG
>APFE030832199.1:46034-87071 GCA_000404065.3 Pinus taeda
ACCCTGCAATACACATCAATTTGTCTAATCCAATTGTCCAACTTTTCAGCATTTAGCTCTCCATCATATATAGGCAAAACAAATTTAACATCTATCTTAATCAAAGATGTTTTCTTATTATGCACAGGGCTATTAGGAGGTGTGAGAAAGCTTTCCTCTTTCCCCTTTCCTTTTGAGTGGTCATGGGGATGAGACTCATCTTCTTCTTTATCTTGTTTAGAACCTGATGAATCTTCATCCTTGTGCTTTCTAAAGTCCCTATACATTTCTTCTACCATGGACTTTATAGCTAGGAAACTCTCTATGAATTGAGGGTCTAGCCCCATAGAATCTTCCTCTCACATTGTCTTCCAAGAATAGCCTCTCCCAATTTCAGGATTAGTTCCACCAAATCTCCTTCTCCTAATATTGAGATTTGATCTAGTGACCATTCACAACTAAACCAACACAAGCTTGTCTAACCTTATAGCCTAAAGCTCTGATACAACTTGATCTGATAATCACCCTATGAGTGACATCAGTTTGAAGATTTATTGAACCAATGTATTACAGACTCATGTGCTAGTGTGTGTTATGTGTTATTGAAGCAATGGATTGATCAGATTGCCAATACGCAGATGATAAAATGGAAAGACAGTAGAGAAGTACAGTAAGCAACACAAAGACACAAGCAATTTTAATAAGGAGTTCACCCTATTCTCTAGGGCTACATCTCCAATCCAGCTTTCAGTGGTGGCCTTGTTTTATTGTGTCTTTAAGTAGAGAAATTACAATACAGGGACTCAATGTGAGTTCACCTGAAGCAGTTTTTGCTTGGTAGGGTGGTCCTTAGATTCCCCAAGCCACTGGTGTGCACAGACTCTTCTTCTTCCTACCAGCTCTGTGAGCTTCGGGTCTACAGTGGAAAGAGCCAAATGTGATGCTCAGTCCGGACAGATTCCTTTATGGGATGGCTTGAATCTTCAAGATTTGGTGCTCGATGCTGCTACTGGTCAGCTTAGCCCTATGTCTCTTCTGCTTTGATTTGATGTTCTCTATGCTCAGTCCTCCTCTTAGGGTTCACTATTCCACTTCTTCATCTCTCGACTCTCTCTATGTCTAACTTCACTGATTCGACTATCTCTGTTCATGGCTTTTAGCCATTCGTCCCCATGCCTATTCAGTTCCTCTTCTACCTTTGTCGATTCACCTTCTGTAGCTGTGCTTGGAGTTCCCTGTTCGGCGTCAGCATGAATTCTCAGGGAGTGGCCACATGTCCTTCTTTAAACAACGCCAGCCTGCTTGCCGGTTCGTTTCTTCAGTTACATCATGGATGCATTCTTCCTCCACCGTGGCAGTCAAACGGATTCCAAATCCTTCTAAAACACAGCGTATTCCTTCATCAATTCCTATTCCTCCATCGGGAGCAATCTCAGTCGCCCAATCTGGGTCCCCCAAATCCAACGTCATATGCACGTCTTGCACGGTTGACTTGCTCAACCAATAGCACGCGATCAATGGAATTTTTTTCTCACCTCTACTTGCCACACGTCGATGTTAAGTGGGATCGCTCCGCTTCCATACAAAACCTCTTACCATTTGAGGGTGCCCCGATCAATACCACTGGCTTCCAGAGTATGGGTCCTGCCTTTGTACGTTTAACACTTTTTTTCCTTTTCTGCCCACGGTTCTCTAGTTCGCCATGCCTCTGTGTGCTCGGGCTTCCCCCATTTTGGCCCTATTTGCCCAACATCAAAATCTACCTCCTTTTCCTGATCCGAGGCTCCCAGGGGCTACTTTGACCTCCTGCGCAGTCTCCATGGGCCTCGGTCAGCGCACTTTGACCGAGGTCCTCATCATTCCATGCTCGCTGCCATTGCCACTAGTTCAGGGGTGATTTTGATTGTTGTTTTGGAATTCTTTAGAGATTTGTCCCGATCTGATAGCCATGGTTCTTTGACAATCTTTTATGGATCCAATTCGGATCATTCTTGCTTCTGCATATTGCCCAAAAAATATAGAAAGGCAACGAATGATATGTCTCGAAACCTTCAAACCATTGATTGATACATCTCTAAATGGAAACCATGTTCCATATTACATGTATTTTAAGAGTTTGAAGAACCCCGCTCCATACCGAGATCACAAAATGACATGTTAGAAATAGATCTTCCACGTCTTCTAAATCTTCTTTACATAAAGAGCATCTTCCAAGATCTTGAAAGCCCCTTTTATGGATATTATCCCAAGTTAAAATATTATTGTGGACCACCAGCCACATAAATTTTTTTAATTTGAGAGGTATATCCTATCTCCACATGTTATGAAACCAAAAAGCATTATCATTCAAGCCATGTCCATGAGAAACATGTTTATAAATCTCTTTAACTGAGATCTTCTCATTATACATAACACCTTCCCATTTTAGCTTTTCTTTCTTCTCAGTGACTTTTAAACCTGTTAGACTTAATTGTGTTGTGAAACATGCCCATTCCACAAATAGATCCTCTAGAAATCCAAGTTCAAATGCATTTAGCCAATAACTTGTAACAGAAGAAGATCCTCAATCGCAAGAGATTTAGTTCATAAATTAAATCCTTTTCTTATGTAAATGACCAAGGATGCGAATAGAAAGAGTATGTATTCCCTCCACTCCTTTGATATCATCTAGTCTTATTTCTATCCTATTCCCCCTTACAACCTCCCATCTTAGATTTTGTAGTAGAAAATGTTTGTTTCTCATCATGCTTCTCCATATATAAGATGCCACCTTCTTCTTTGGAGCCATCTCTTTAATCCATTCCTTAAGTTGTCTATTTTTTACATATTTCTCTTTAATAACTTATTACCAAATAACTTTGCCCTAAATTTTTTTCCATAAATTCTTGATAATTAAAGCCTTACTAAAACATTATATGTCCTCTAAACCCCACCCTCAAGCCTTCTCATGTCTTGCAAGCACCTCTAAATAGACCAAAAGTATCTCAATTGTGGATTTAGGCCTAGCCCAAAGGCACATAGCTATAATAGCATCAATTCTTTTGGTCTAAAGATATTGGGCGGGGGGGGTGGGGGAGATACTAAGGTTTGAGCCCTCTAATTGCAATGAAATCACCTCCTCCCCATTTGTCATGAAATGCTTTGAAGATGTCAATTGTTTAGGGTTTTGTCAAAGAGTGCAGGAAGTAGGTTACCATGAGCATCTCATAGGTATATTTTCCCTCACCTTGAAGGAAGACAAGATCACCATTACAGGGACTAATTTCATGTTTTCAGTGTATGCCATCTATCAAGCTACATGCATACCAAACCATGGTGAAAATTGGTTCAAAGGCATGAACCTAGACCTAGAAGAGTGCAAACCCTACATGAAATCACAATACAAAGGAGCTCACTCATATGTTTTCCCATTCAGATACATGTTGGAGAGATATGCCACCATTGATGAAGGTTGTCATGAAGTTCTTCACATGTGAGGGTAGATTTTCTAGGCTATATCAATACCACATAAGACTGCTCACGCACTTTACAGCTGCCAATTCTCTAAATTTGTCCAGCTACTTGTATAGGAGCCTAACCAAAATGTCTGAAAGGGTGCAATTGAAAGGGAAAGTGCATTATTCCAACCTCTTTCACCATAGCCTGATAAACGTTATAGTACTCCATCAGTTGAAAGAGAAGAACATGACATGGGACACCTTCATTGAGTCAACCTTGAAAATGCAGATAACCACTTCACCAAGCCAACACCAAACCATGTCAGTACAATACATGGAGGTGGAGTCATCAAGCAAACATAATGAGCCTAAATTTTCCAAAGCCCACCTGAATCTAGCTATCTAGCCTAAAATCCTTTACATTCCAGTCATCTATTGGTTGTGATTTCATAGAGCGAATCCTCTCTGGTTTGGTAGGGCTAGCTACCAAACTAAAATCTTGGTCTATGGTTACCTCCATCAATCTCGTCATCAGCCTGGGACATTGTGGAGGATAATAGAGGGCATGACAACTAGGGAGTGCCAAGATGTTCTAGTGAATGTAAGGTTCCCAAGTCATGGAGAAATGTAATGCTAGTTGTGAGGTCATGACTGCCAAGGTGTGTTAGGGAATGCTAGGGCATGCTAACATGTCCCAGATAGTACAAAGACATGTCAAACAAGTTAATATGTGCCAAGTGCTAAGGCTTGCCAAGATGTACAAGGGTGTGACAATGCATGCCAGGAACTATCAAGGCAACAAACGGGAGGAACAAGTTAAACTACATGGAAATGAGCACATAATAGGGTTAATAAGTCATCAATTTACCTTTTCCATTAGGGGAATGCCAGGCACACCAACACTAGGTGCCAATAGGTGTCAAGTGCCAAGTGCGAAGTGTCAATGCATTCTAAGTGCCAAATATTCCTCCATTTCTTCTCATCTAGTTTCCAATAATTGATCTCAAATAAATTTAATACTAAACCATGCCTAAGCATACCAAGTCATCTCAATGCATGCCAAATATGCTAAGACTTGCCAAGTGCCAACATGTGCCAAGTGTTAATGTGCTTCAGGGAGTGTGATGCATGCTATGAAGTGGTAGAGCATATCGAAGAGTGCTAAGGTGTGCTAGAGAGTGCCAATGCATGTTGAGGAGTGTTAGGGAGTATTAGGACAATACAAGGGAGCACTAGGTCAAAATGCATAGAAGTGAATGAATATGAGGGTGTATCAATGAGTGTTATTTGCCATGCCAAGGAGGGAGTGACAAGGTATGCTAAGCAAAGGTAAGGAATTCGAGGGAATATCAGGGAATGTCAAGAAGTGCTAGAGTGTGCTAGGTAGTTCCGGGGTGTGCTAACATGTGCCAAATAGTTCCAAGGCATGCCAGGTGCTAAGACATCCTAGGATGTGTAGGGTACCAGAGTATGCCAATATGCGTTAAGGAGTTTCAAGGAAACAAAAGGAATAACCAAGCTAAAATCCAAGGAAATGAACACATACGAGGGTTAATAAGTCAGGACTTTATATTTTTCAAAAGGGGCATGCTAGGCACACTAATAATATGTTCCAATACATGCCAAGTACTAATGTGTGCCAAGTGATAATGTTTGTCAATGCAATATTTTTCCAAAGTGTTCTTGGGCATGCTAGGGACTACAAGGAATACCAACACATGATAGTGGAGTGCTATGCTTTGCCAAGGTACGACAACATGTGCTCCAACGCCCTATTCATGACAAGATGTTCTAGGTACAAAGATATTCCAGGTACAAAGATGTTCCAAGACATGCGAGGTGCCAAGGAATGTTAGTGTATTGTTCCAAAGCATGTTAAGTTGCGCCATGAGTGTTGAGGACTGCAGGGTCTCTCTCATTAATAGAATTGACAGATCTTGATTATGTATTAAATAATATAGTTCCTACACACGCTAGTGGAACTTTATTTAAAGGAAATTTGCTAGATAATAAACCTAATGGAGATGAACCATGTGTTGACTCATAGGAAAGCTATATTCTTATGACTTGAGGGAAATGATGCAAACTAATTACTTCTTAACAAATTGACTTACTATTATAACCACTATGACCTTGGACACATAATGAAAAAGACTCCACAAAAATGGTCTTAAATCATTATCTTTTGACAAAAAATATAGTAATAGGTACATAGCATCATCAAAAAATCATTGGAATGATCAATGATGACGAACATTTTTTGACCATCACCAAAAGTAACCAAAAAGAGCATTGGTGAGGGTCAATAAATGATCATCATGAGAAGTGTCACCAAAGATAGAATTAGTGATGGGCCTTTAATGAACCTCACCAAAATTGTCACCAAAGAGAGAATTAGTGATGGGCCTTTAACGACCCTCACCAAAAGTGTCATTTAAAATGTCTTTGGTGACAAAACTTAAAGGACCATCACTATATACACTTGCAACAACGATTTTTTAAAGACTGTCACCATATGTGAAATTGGTGACAGACCATAAAGGTTTGTCACAGGCATGAAGTGTCATCAAAAACTCATTAGAATGATCAATGATGATGAAAATTTATTGACTGTCACCAAAAGTAACCAAAAATATCATTGGTGACAGTGGATAAAATATCGTCACTAGAAGTGTCACCAAAGAGAGAATTAGTGATGGGCCTTTAACGACCCTCACCAAAAGTGTCACCAAAGAGAGAATTAGTGACAAGCCTTTAACGACCCTCATGAAAATTGTCATTGAAAATGGATTTGGTGACAAACCTTAAAGGACCATCACTATATACACTTACAACAATGCTTTTTTAAAGACCGTCACCATATGCGACATTGGTGATGCACCTTAAAGGTCTGCCACAAGTATGACCCTCAGCAATGACCTTTTTGCTTGTAGTGTTTAATCTATTCACATAACAAAAAGAATTTTAATTTAATATTTATAGTGTTTGTCATTGTGCCACCAAGCTTGTATCCAGGATTGTTTAATGAGTCATTATATGATTATTTTGAGGGATGTAACAATTTTCACTATTTTAAGAATACAATATGTTATTGTGGAAAATTTTTGTGAGGGCTTAGTAATATTGCCAAAATCATCAAATTAAAGACTGAAATCATCAAATTAAATTCAGAGGCAAAAGAGTTGTCTTCAATTTTATCACCTTAAAGCTTGAGATCCTGAAGCATGAAGAGGCAACACACATAGCCAAGAACAATTTGGAGTGTAAACCACATGGCATCTCAAACCTCTCATTCTTAGTTTCCACCTCAACTCATCTACTTTGGGAGCCCCACAAAACAATACCCAAGTAAAATGTTAACAAGCTAACAAGACTAGTTAACATTCAATGATAGTCCTAAATCCTATTTTTATCCTACTAATAGTTGTCATGGATACTTAATATATAGCATAAATAACGATGGTTCATGTACTCCATTCTAATTGTTTATAATATGATATTAATGTCATCAAATCAGAACTAGTAAAGAAGTGCCTAAATCAACAACCAACCTTTTTCCGGATTTTCAGGATGCTGAATCCCACTCAAAGAACATGCACCAGTCACAGAAAATGACATATAGAATTGAAACTTATAGTGGATATGTTCTTGACTTGATAAGCTAAGCAATGGAAGTTAGATGCTTTAATATCTTCCACTAGGCATTGAGAATTCTCTGGACCTCTCAAAATTTTCATGGTTTTCCTCAATCCTTCTACACCCCAGAGTTAATCAATATGAGAATCATTGCCTAGATATCAATATATGGGTGAATATGGATGGTCACTAGTTGTATATAAAATATGACTCCCACTGCTGCAAATTAGAGGATCAAATGCAAACACTTTGATTCCAATAGAATGAAGCATATAAATTGTTTATCAAATAGTTAATGCAATAGATAAAATGAATCTAGGAGATGGAAAGTTGTGAGTGGAATGAACTACATTCATAATCTCTTGGATGATAATAGCCTGTCTACTAAAAAGGGGTTCTCCAAAAGAATAATACCAATCCACAACAATCAAAAATATACATTTTATTTTCCTAAGAAGTGGGTTCCTTGAAGAAACAAAGTTAATACTATGATCTATACTTTGTTTTTCCTGTGAATTCACCTCATTTGTCTTCACAATTTAGATTGATTGTCTTTAAGTCTTCTCTAAGATGATCCTAATGTGATCGGAGATACCTCCCATGTTCTCTTCGTTTTTAGAATTTTATCGAGATCAAAGGGGTTATTAAGTGAACTAAAGTGAGAAGGCCTATCTGCATCAAATGAGAGCCGAAGAGATGTATCGAGGGAATCCTTGAATGAACCACCATTTGATTTGGAATCAATATTTTCATTTTGGTCATTTTCACTTTGCCATTGCAGCTATCTCATCATAGAATGGGAGATTCTTGAAAAATATATTTTGCAATGTTGTGGCCAAGAATAGAGATGAATGTTCTATAGACTACTTTTCCTACATTCAGCCTATAGGTTCTTATCAGCTACTAATTTGTAAGAAGACACATACCAGTATTCAACATATGCACAACAATAAACCAATTTGAGTGATCAATCACATGGAATATCCAATCAAAATTTTATATTAGATAGTAGAATTTTAAATATACTTGTTGAATGTCTACATGTCCTCCATTATTTGGGGAAACCATAGGTAATCCATGTGCAGTGCCCGCATTAGAACAAATTGGAAGCATGACATGTGTTACTCGTTTTGCACAACCAAAAATTGTTTAGATCAAATTTCTAGTTTGAAATTATGGAAGGCTTCTTCTAAAGTTATCTAGAAAATTTGGAGAACATAACCTTGAAAACACTACCAAAACCGAGACATTATATTTCTTCCTTATGATGAAAGACTGCCTTGAAAATGGAATGCAATTCACTATTTCGTAACTGAATGCTTCTCTCTGAAATGCTCCATAACTAAACAGAGATAGAAAATTATAATTTGATGCAAATATTGTTCTTTTCTGGATATGTATATATGCATACATATACATAAATACACACACATATATAAAATTGAAATTTGCAACAATACTCAGAAGCAAATATGCCAGTCATCGATGCAACCTTTCATATATCATGCCTCTAAAAGAAAAAGAAATGATATTCTTTTAAATCTAGAAGATATGTATGTTTCAAGTTTTGATATTATGACTATTTTGTTTAGTTTTGTAGCATTTCAAAGAGAAGCATTCAAGTATGTCTTTATATGAAAGAAACTTATATATATTGAATTCTTATATTCAAAATACTCCAAAACTACTAGAATGGTCATAATATCAAAACTTGATACATTTGTATCTTCTTGAAATTTTTTCATTTTGAAGAAAATAATAAAAAACAGAGCTTGTTCAAGCTACCTCAATGAGAGTCAAACCAAAGGGTTCCATCAGGGCCTAATTGATGGAAACACCCTAAACATACAAACATCATCATTTCAAAATTACATAGACAATATTTTTTCTTCTTTTTGTTTCACCCACACCAACTGTAGTTCAAATTTTCTATCTATTAGAAGTGAAATAATGGATAGTTAATTTTATAGTTTGACATGAACTTTTATAAAACCTTAGTCTTTTCCACAATCCTATATATATCAACGACTTCTGCTTGTTTGTGATGTTTAGGATATGCCACTTCTCCATATAGATCATGGTTGTTAATAAGCTTAAGGACAATGGTCAACACACTGACTCTTGTTGTAGGCATTTGATCAATATCATCCCAAATTCCCATGATCAACATCTATAATTTTGAAATGGATAACTAAAATATCAGTTATCAACTTAGCAAATAAGGGCAAAGCCGCAAAACATACCTCTAAAGAAAAAGCTAAATTTAGGAACCAAGAAAAGACATACCAAGTTTTCCAGCTTCCTCAATTTGATACATTCACCAAAATCCTTGACTTGAGTGGCCATATTCTTCTTGGGATTAGTTCAAGCAAGAGCCAAATTATGGGCTTTGAAGGATTTTCAGAAATTGTGGTATGTAAAAATACAAATTGTTATTATGCCTCTCATATGTGGAATGATGGATATAATTTTTCTAGTTTGTGAAATCTTCAATGGTGAAAGGGAATTAAACCTCGCCCTGCTACTTACCTCACCCCGTAAAGGAGACTTGGGCAATTAAATAGAGCCATTATCTGAATCATTATTTGAATTCTAATCTTGCCCTACAACATTGCTGAAGTCCATTCTAGGAGGTATAACCTACAAAAAAGCATATATATGTAAAAAAAACCCCACCACGTAAATGTCGTGTACTTTTTTGACCTAAGAACTCATAGAGTAATTATCAAGGAAGAATAGGATCTCCACATTTGATAATAAAATGTTGATTTTTGGTAGAATCAGATGCAATAAAGTCATGAAAATTTGTGGAGAGGCTAAGGCACATGAGATCTCCAAGACCCAAAAACTATTTGGAAGAAATTTCACCCGGATGAAGAGATATTAAAATAATTAATATTTTTAATGATACCCTAAGTCTAAACTTAGGAAAATTAAAATATTAATGTGTATTAATTTAATATGGTTGAGAAAGTTCTAAATAACAAGGATCAAGCGAGATATAATCTTAGACGTTTATTAGGGGATTAATCTCAGTCGTTGAATCATTAATAGGAAAAGTATAAGAGGAGGCTTGAGGGTCAATTGGAGATACACCAAGAGAGATCAAGAATTTGATTTTTTGGGGCTGGGTTTCCTAAGGAAATTGAGTGAGCGATTAGTTGTAGTGAGGGGCAGTTCAACAAGGGATTTTGATCCAAGGCTAAAGAATACACATCAGAGAGGCAACAAAGTTCCAAAAGAGGCAACACATAGCCTAGGAGGGTAGATGTAAAGGCTAAGGAGGCCAGTGCAGAGGACGCATATGGCCGTAGAGGTTGAAGCAGAAGCCGTAG
The DNA here is from genome assembly GCA_000404065.3 of Pinus taeda. Lineage (NCBI taxonomy): Eukaryota > Viridiplantae > Streptophyta > Pinopsida > Pinales > Pinaceae > Pinus > Pinus taeda. The sequence goes on from APFE030832199.1 coordinate 56,422, forward strand.
AGGATGATGCAGAAGTTGAAGAGGGCTTCAAAGGCAGCGTTGAGAGTTTTTGTGGGGTAGAATGGGACTTGATCAGCTGACGCAAGCCCTAGAAAGGGTGACGTAGTTCTAGAGCAATTCTTGGAGCACCTTTCCCTATCCAGCAGAAGGAACAACTAGAGTCACTATGGGATTGATCATCCAATTGTTGATTTGCCAGAATATTTATCTCTGGATAGAGGTACTAGTACCAAGGATATTCTCTGAATGGTGAGCCATTTCTGGCACCCTAGTTGTATTCAAAAATCTTCTTAATAATAAAACACTCATATATGCTACATTGGTTTTCTCGAATTGGGTTTTTCCGGGAACGATTGTCCAAAACTAAAGGTGTCCCTTGTGTTGTCTCAGTTTATTTTAGTTTTTGATATGTATATTTGTGAAGGCTACAATTGTGTTTACTTCGATGTTTATGTTATTAAATAACTTGTTAATGTAAAGAACATGTAGGAGATAATAAACTAGAAATTGCAGTAGGGGTTTCTGATGTGTTAGATTCAGAAATTTTCACATGGTATTAAAGGGATTGTAGATCAAAGAGAACTGAAGACACCAGCTGAAGAAATATGAAAATTTGCAGTAGAGAAGTAGTTGTCCTGAGAGGAAACATTGTTCCAGAGCTGAAGAGGCAAGAGGAGGAGTGACGCAACGCAAAGAGGGTGACGCAGAGATTCACGCAGAGCCTGTGTCAACATTCTGAAATAGGAGAAGGGATAGGGCAGAAGAAGAGAGGGGAAGAACAGGCCCACGTAGAGCCACGACGTCCTTCTCAGCTAGGAAGGATTGACGTAGTTGGTTGAGAGGAGCAGATTCATCCCAAGCCGTGATTGCACAAAGCCTGAAGGGCTCAGATTTTTCAATTGTTGAGGCTAAGGGAGTTGTGCAGATATTGATTTAAGGAGATGGCAGGGCACTGTTTGTTTTTGTGAAAAACAGTGTCTAAGGGGACTGAACCAAGGTAGAGGGAAGCACTACATAAACATATTTCTAGCCAAGAAATCTAGATCCAAGTTACAGCGGAAAAGGAGGATTCAAGAGGAGTGATTTGATAGTTTCCAAAGGATTTCCAGGAGGGAAGTTGAGACTCAAAGGGAGTCTAGAAGAGGAGCAGAGATGGAAGTAAATGGATTGAGGGATAAGGACAGATTGGACGGGGCTTCTAATTTTGTCATCTAGAAGGCCAAGATCATGGAAATCCTGGATAAACATCGCATCAAGGACTATGCCTTGAAAACCGTAGCTATCCCAGTTGATCCTGATGCTAATGAGAAGCATGAGGAGGCCATGGCGAAGGCAAAGTGAATGATCCTAGATGTGATCATGGATCATGTAATACCACATATTGATGAGAAGTCAACAGCAAGGGTGATGTGGGAGACCCTGACCACCTTATACCAAGGCTCTTCCATGCAGCGGAAGATGTTATTGGAGAATCAAGTGAGGTCATATCAGATGCAGAAAGGAGAGGAGATAGATCACTTCATTCTCAGGTTGCAAGGAATTCGTGACCATCTTACTTCCATGGGGTCTACACCAGATCCAGAGTTTATGGTCAGGACTACTCTGAATGCAGTCTTCGAGGACTAGGAGACGTTTGTCCAAAGCATTATGGGAAACACGACTCTCCCCAGTTGGGAGGATATGTGGGAAAATTTTAGACAGGAAGAGATCAGGAGGTTGACCAAGGCGGGGAATAGCAATAATGGAGTTCGAGTCAAGAAAGAAGAGGAGAAGGATGCGGCTCAAGCATCATCGGGACAACAGGGGGTATAGAAGAGGAAGAAGAAAGACATCTCCAAGGTCAAGTACATCAACTGTGGGGAGATGGGACATTATTTGTCTCAGTGCCCAAGGAAGAAAGGAAAGGGAGAAACTTCTGACTCTAAGGCAGCTCCAGCAAAGGTGGAGAAGGATGTCGAGATTGATGACGATTGTGCCATGAGTGCTCATGCACCTGTAGAGAAGAGGTGGGATACATCGAGTTGTAGTCGAGAGGACTAAATGTACGGTAGGATCATTGAGGTGCCCAAACTCTTTGATCACATATAGCTACATGAGGCTCTGATGATATTAGCATGATGACAGATGTCAAGTGGAGCAAGGTGTAAGGGAGTGGCAAGGCAGTTCTAGAGTGCAGAATTATGTAGCGGCACAGTGGAGGTTGAAGCAGTGCGAGAAGCACAAAGTTGTTTGCAACAACTTAGTGGCAGCAGAGGGAGCACAGGATTATAGCTGAGGTAGCTTCCAGACTGACCAAGATGTCAGTGTTTGGGTGAAGTTAGTTACTTACTTCTCAGTAACTGAGTTGCAGTGTAACAATTAGCAGTGGCAGTGCTATGGGAAACATGATGCAGCATGTTGAGAGGGAGTTCCAGTACAGATGTAGCAGTGACAGTGCTATAGGCAGAATGATGCAACATGTTGAGAGGGAGTTGTAGTAAAGATGTAGCAGTGGAAGTGGCAGTGCCATGGGCAGCAGTATAGGAAGCAACAGTGTATTGGATGTGGGGCAGTAAGCCAAGCGTCAACACAGGTACCAATGCGAATGATCAATGTGATGTTTCTATGGTGAAGCATTACTAGAGCACATTCCTCACTAAGAGGGAGTGTTTATTTTTTGTTGCATTGGATGTGCTCTAGCCATGAAAATTGGTGGAGAGGCTAAGGAAAATGAGATCTCCAAGACCCAAAAATCATTTGGAGAAATTCCACTGGGATGAAGAGATATTAAAATAATTAATATTTTTAATTAGACCCTAAGTCTAAACTTAGGAAAATTAAAATATTAATGTGTATTAATATAATATGGGCGAGAAAATCCTAAATAATGAGGATCAAGTGAGATCTAATCTTAGTCGTTAATTAGGGACTTAATCTCTACCGTTGAACTGTCAACAGGAAAATTATAAGAGGAAGCTTGAGGGTTAGTTGGACATACACCAAGAGAGATCAAGAATTCGATTTTCTAGGGTTGGGTTGCTAAGGAAATCAAATGAGTGATCAGTTGTACTAAGGGGCACTTCAGCAAGGGATTTCAATCCAAGGCTGAAGAATACATATCAGAGAGGTAGCAAAGTGTCAGAAGAGGCAGCGCAGAGGCTGGGAACGTTGAAGCAAAGGCTAAGGAGGCGAACACAGAGGACGTAAAGGGCCATACAGGCTAACGCAAAAGCCATAGAGACTAACGCAGAAGTCGAAGAGGGCTTCAAAGGCAGCACTGGGAGTGTCTTTGGGGCAGACTAGGATCTAATCAGTTGACGCAGAGCCGAGGAAGGGTGACGCAGTTCTAGAGGAATGCTTGGAACACCTTTCGTTGTCCAGCAAAAGGAACAATCAAATTCACTGTGGGGTTGATGATTTGGTTGCTAATTTGTCGGAATATCTCTCTCTAGATAGAGGTACTATTTTTGAGGATATTCTCTGAAGGGTGAGCCATTTCTGGCACCCTAGTTGTATTCAGAAATCTGCTTAATAATAAAACCCTCATATATGCTGCACTGGTTTTCCCGAATTGGGTTTTTCTGGGGACGATTGTCCAAAAATAACAGTGTCCCTTGTGTTGTCTCAATTTATTTCAGTTGTTGATCTGTATATTTGTGAAGGCTGCAATTGTGTTTACTTCGATAACTTGTTAATGTAAAGAACAAGTAGGATATAGTAAACCAGATATTGCAGTAGGGGTTTTTGATGTGTTAGATTCAGACATTTTCACATGAAATACGCTGCCTACATAGTTAAATAAGCATATGGGTAAATATTTAGGTAAAAAATTGATAAAAAAAATGCAATTTAATTTCAATAGGAGTGTCATTCTTTTCACTCACTATCATTTGAGGCATGTAACAACCATATCAATGGACACCACTCTTTTCATGATGTTTGAGATTTCTATTCAATCCAAAATCAAAACCATGATGCATGCCTCATTATTCTTCAATTTTTGTCCTTGTACTTATGACCACAAGATCAGCGAAATTAAGGCACAATTATTCAGCTTGAATCTTATGCATGATCTTGTATGTTGCATTGATATCTTCCTTGGAATGCAATTAGTGTTTCAATAATTGTTCTAGTTTATTTTAGCCTAGAGAATGACCTATCAAAATCATTGGAATGTTCAGAGTAATACAAAGAAGGAAAAAAACACCCCTGCATCTACATAGAGGGCATGGATTACATAAGGCCATACATCTATGTCTTCTCTAATTAGATCTCCTAATGCTTTGGAAATATTAACAATAGGACCCAGTGTTCCATCTACAAACTCTGGAATGTATGGCCATAACAATTCTTCCTAAATATACTTTTCTTTGTGTCCATAAGGGATTCAAACTATGTATGCCCCTCCACTCTAGAATGTTGTCATCCTGATCAGAAGTCAAAATTTTAGTTGGCTCTCCATTACTAGAATCCACTTTAGAAGAACAAATTAGGCATGTTAGCACGTCCACTCTATAAACTTCTGGGATTTTTGCAAGTGCTTTTGCAAACTCTACAACATATTTCACCTGCATGAGAAACGAACACATGTTTAACTTGGTGTTAATCCAATTATACTCCTAGCAAAATAAGGTAATCATGCTTTGATCCCCTACTTTTCTAAATGCTTTTGTAAGAAAATTGACTGCAACTATTCAAAATTGTAGAAACAGGTGAAGATAAATACAAATAATAGAAAGATTTTGTAATAAATTTACCTATCCACTTGTAACGGAAGCATGACCAAGTTTCATACTCTCTCCTAGGACCCGACCATGCAAATTAGCATATTAATCACAAATAGGAGAATTAGCAAGGTAAATTTTTCTATGAGGATTTTTAGATCTAACACTTCTATTCTCAGTATGGAATATTGGACAAAGAAAAAGAAGAGAAAATTGACTGCAAAATAAATATAAAAGAAAAAATTAAAACCTAAAATAATCTCCTCTTCTCATCCCAAGTGTTGTTTTGCTACAATTACAAAATATAATATGGGTAAATCCCTGGGTAACAAATTGACAAGAAAGAAATTTAATTTCAGTAGGAGTGTCATTATTTGCACTCACTGTCATTTGAGGCATGTAACAACCATGACAATGGGCACCATGATTTTCACGATGTCTGAGCTTTCTATTCAATCCCAAATAAAAGCCATTATGCATGCCCCATTGTTCTTCAAATTTTTTCCTTGTACTTGTGACCACAAGATCAACGAAATCAAGGCACAATTCTTCAGCTTGAACCCCACGCATGAACTTGTATGTTGCATTGATATCTTCCTTTGCAGGCAATCCATGTTTCAATAACTATTGTAGTTTATTTCGGCCTAGAGAATGACCCATCAAAACCATTGGAACGTTCATAGTACCAAAAAGAAGGCAAACAACACCCCTGCATCTACATAGTTGCCATGGATTACATAAGACCATACGTATATGCTTTCTCTAATCAAATCTCCCAATGCTTTGAAAATATTAATAATATGACCCAATGTTCCAACTACAAACTCTGGAATGTATGGCCATACTAATTATTTTTTAATAAACTTTTCTTTGCATCCACAAGGGATTCAAACTATGTATGCCCTCCACTCTCTAGAATGTCTTCATCCTAATCAGAAGTCAACATTTTAGTTGGCTCTCCATTGCTAGAATCCACTTTAGGAGAACATATTAGAGATGTTAGTAGGTCCACTCTATAAACTTCTGGAATTTTTGCAAGTGCTTTTTCAAACTCTACAACATATTTCACCTACAAGAGAAACAAACACGTCTTTTACTTCATGGTAATCCAATTATACTCCTCGCGAAATAAGGTAATCATGCTTTGATCCCCTACTTTTATAAATGATTTTGTGAGAAAATTGACTACAACTATTCAACATTGTGGAAACAGGTGAAGACAAATACAAAAAATAGAAAGCTTTTGTAATAAATTTACTTATCCACCTGTATCGGAATCATGACCAAGTTTCATATTCTACCCTCCGACCAAGCCATGCAAACTAGCATATTAATCACAAACAAGAGAATTCGTAAAGTATTTTTTTCTATGAGGATTTTTAGATCTAACACTTCTATTCTCAGTATGGAATATTGGACCAAAAAAAAGAAGAAAAAACTAAATGTAAAAGAACTATAAAAGAAAAAATTCAAGCCTCAAATAAGATCGTCTTCTCATCGCAAGTGTTGTTTTGATACAATTATAAAATATAATGATTTCATTTTATGTTTTCATTCACTTACATGAAGTCGTTCCCTCAACCTTTATTGTTAGGAGAGATGTTCAGTTCACACTAAATATCCTCCAAGAATTGTGTAGCCAAGCCCAATGAGGATAGGGCACTCTCTGAAGGGCATTATCAAGGTTTGCATCACTCCCATGATAATGAAAAATAGAGAGAGAGATACTCTTATCCCTCTTCCACTGCTACTTAAGCCAGGTCCTCACACTCCTAGGGTTTTCCTTCCTCTTCCTTATCTAGATCCTACTACTTTCTCTTTCCTTATCATTTATTTATTTTCCTTTTTGCTAACGTTTTAGCATCTAGGCATGTTCACACTGTCATAATCTATTGACATCTGGTTTCCCTCTCTAGATTGAAATATTTGTTGATCATTTGTTAAAAATTCATAATACTATCTTATCTTAATTCACACAGCCTTTCAGACTAATAATCTTTTGTCTACTATAGTGGTCACATTGTTTATGTAGTTTTCACCCTTGACAAAAATTTGTTTTCCCAACCAATTGGCTAGGGAAAATTTCCATACTGCTTCATAGAAGTTATGATTTTCAACATGGTATTAGAGCCAAGTGTTGAGGTTGGCTGACAACGGCTAAGAGGCTAGAAACAAAGCATGCCTTAATGGGAGGAGGATGTTCAAGGGAGCAATATGCATTTTGATATTGCAAAGGTAAGTTTACTAGTACACTGGCACGATATGAGGGTGCCTAGTATCCCAGAGTGTATGAGACACTAAAATGTTAAAATTCCTTAGCATGGATCCATTAAACCAAGAACCTAATGGATAAATCCTAAAACAATAAGAAGATCTAGATGTATCGAATAAAATGAATTGAGTTCTAGGTTTTATCAAAGGTGAAGATTACACTATCACAAACTCATCTAACCATAGGTGTAGTTCCAATCAGTGGTAAACCCAACTATTATATAGCTTTATTTTGAATATGTACGAGTTCAATGTTTAATATTTTCACCATCTGGGTACATGAAACATGCACCAAAGGTTGGAAACCTCAAGATGCATATCAAAACTAGGTTGGCAACTTCAAGGTGCATATCAAACCTAGGTTTAAAAGGGCGTGTGCCAATGTCCATATTAAATATGCCTAATGCATGATCTAGATTGAATGCACACACACAAAGTTTAACAAAATCAACCTCAACCCTGCCCCAATTCGAGCATGTAGGTGTATTCTAGATCTACTTAACAGAAGTTATTTAAAAATAGATATTAACAACAAATACACAGAGAAGAACAAGGTATTCCCAATCAAATAAAATGTGGTTCTAGGTTGACTATTTTCAATAGGGAATATTAAGCTACCATAAACCTAAGTCTAGTTCTGAAAAAAATCTAATCCATATATAATAAAGCTCAAGTTTGCATATATCTAAGTTCCTAGTTCCAACATCTAATATGTTGACTATTTTCACACTAAAGAAACACACCAGACATTGGCAACCATAAGGTGCACATCAGACCCAGGTTTAGAGAGGCCTATCCCAGTGTCCCTATTTAGTGTGCCTAGTAGCACCATTCCACATAGAAATTTAATGGATAATCCCCACCTCTAATATGATTCGACAATGCAGCTAGGTCCTAGGTCTAATCAAGAGGAAACATTAAAGAATAGATAATTAACACAGAGAAAAACTAGATATACTCAATCAAAAGAATGAGTTCTACATCTTGTCAATAGGGAATATTAGTATTAAACACAGATAACATGATTCTTGAGTTTGTATATGTCTGACCTCCAATATTTGATATGTTGACCATTTGGTTAAACTTTAGAAATGCACCAGAGGTTTCCAACCTCAAGATGCATATCAAACCGAGGTCTGGATAGGACTCTGCTGGTGTAGTTATTCTACATTCAATGCATCATTACATGAAAGTTTGATGGATCATCCCCACTTCCACTCGGATTATAGAATGCAACTGAGTTCTAATTAATGGAAAGGAACTAGATATTTGCAATAAAAAAAAAATGAGTTCTAGGTCTTGTCAAGAAGAAAAAGCGGCATATAATAGGTTGGAAACAAATAGTTATGCCTAAACTGGAATGAGAAGTGAGGATAAGAAGATCGGTGAACAAAGCTCCATGTGTTTCTCTCTGGAAAACAAATTAACCTTATCTAATAGTTATCAGCTATGCTCATCTTCTAAAATTACAATTTACTAACCTCAAGATCAGTGTTCTTGGAGAGTGATGAAGTTAATAAAACTTTCTCATGACAAGAGGAATTTAAGTAGAAAAAGTGGCACCTGATAGGTTGGAAACAAATAATTATGTTGGTGACGAACAAATTACTACAATTGTCAATAACGAAATCATCTAAAGGCTGTAGACTCAAATCTGACTAAAAAGTATAGAGGAATACGAATGGCCGATGTCAACTCCATGTATGAAGGTGATGACATGACATGGTGTCATTTTTGTAGATTGTGATCAAAGAATTTACGGATGTTTTACCATTAAAAATTTGTATGTTTTATCATTGTCGTTATGGTAGAGGGAATGAAGAGTTGTTACATTTTATTTGCTTGTTTGTGCAAGCATGGTAATTTTGGCTTTACATAGTACCTTGGGGAGTCTGAAGTCTCATGAATTACATTAAACAATGTTATAAAATTCCTCCAATCATTATCACGGAAAACGGTAATTATCTCCTCTTTTGTTCCACAATTTATCTTTGTTAGGTCCCTATACTACTAGTGTAACCCCTTATTGTTATTATTGCAACCCCCTTATTATACTATTGTGCCCATGTAATCCCCATATAGTTATTATTATGCCCCATAGAAGCCCACTATTGTTATTATTGTGCCCTTACATTATTATTGTTATGTCATCCCTAATTATATTATGACCCCTTAGACTCCTATATATAGAAAGGAGGTATTTTCATTTGTATCATCCAAGAAATTTTCATTGTCTAATGTAAAGGAGGTTTCCGCCTCAAAGAGGCTAAGTTTTAAGTTGTTGATATATATTTTCTATCTTTTTGTGAGCTGGTTTCATAACATTTGGTATCAGAGCTTTGGATTCTAGAGTTCCGCTGCTCCAAATAGGGTCATTTAAATATCGAACTCCTAAAAGCAAGAAAAATAATGACTCGAATCAATAAAATAGAAACTCCTAGTAAGCCAAATTGGATGGACAATTTGAAGAATGTGATCGAAGCTAAGATAAATAGTTTTATATGTCCCATGGAAGCTAATATCGATGGTATGGAAGAAGATTTGAAGAAAGACATGGAAGGTTTGAATGAAGGTGGGAGAAGGATGCTACAAGAAAGGCCTCCTAATGATGAAAAGGTAGTAGAGGAAACTCATGATGAGAAAAAAATAAATGTTAATCATGATTTCATAAAATCTAAGATTGGATTGAATACCCACCATATTCAAAAGATCAATATGAAGAAGTTTGATGGCAAGGATCCCATAACATCGATACTACAGATGGAGAAATATTTTGATCTACATGATGTGCAACTGTTACAAAAGGTATGTATTGCATCTTTATATTTAGAACCAAATCAATTTTTATGGTATAAAGGGCTTTGTTCTCGTCAACCACTTTTCACTTGGTCAATTTTCACAGAGGAAATGATAACACATTATGAGGATACAAAGAGCAATACCTTCTTTAGTTAATTGATAAATGATCTCAAACAAAAGGGTTCAATGGAAAAGCATATTGAGGACTACCAAAAATTGAATATAAGGGTAAATGATATTCTAGAGAAGTAGAGGATTGATGTATTCATAGGGAATTTAAAGGATAACATTCAACTTGAGGTTCGTCTTTGGGAACCTCGTTCATTTGAGAAGGCATTTAGGCTAGAAAGAAAAGTTGAAAACAAAATTATGGCAACAAGAAATACTACCACTCACAATTATAAAGATGGAAGTGTTGTTGCTCTTAGTCTTCCACAACCTAGAAGGTTGACACCATAAAAATTGGAAGAAAAAGGAGAAAACGACCTTTGTTACAGTTTTGATAACAAATACACTAATGGGCATATGTGTGTGGAGAAGAAATTATTTTACATTGATTGTGAAGAGGAGGGAGAAAAGGATCAAGAAATGTCAAAAGAAGAGGATATACACCAGGAACCAACCCCTGTGAAAGAAGAAATGAATCCTCAAACTCTCAAGATAGAAGGACATATCAAGAACAAAAAGGATAACCTCACTTTTGAACAGAATCGAATGAAACAATAGGCAAATTAACATCGCAGAAAAAGAAGTTTTGATATAGGCAACTGAGTATTTTTACGAATACAACCATACAAACAAATGTCCCTCAAGAAAGCTAATAAGGATAATAAATTATCATCAATGTATGATGGTCCTTACAAGGTGGTGCAAATGATTGGTATTATGGCATACAAATTGGAGCTTCATGCATCTTCCTGAGTGCCCGTAGTTTTCCATGTTTCATGCTTAAAGAAGGTTATAGGTGACAAGCTTCCAATTCAAACAATATTGTCAGAACTTGACAAGGAAGGAAAATTCATATTAGAACCTGAAGCAATCACCGAAACAAGAACCCGAGATCTATGAAATCAATCAATTTTAGAATATCTCATCAAATGGTAGAACTTACCCGCTAAAGATTCCACATGGGAGGATGAAAATTTTATACAGAAGCATCCAAAACTACTCAAGTGTTGAGGACAACACTTTTTGAAGGATAGGGGCATGTTAGGTCCCTATACTACAAGTGTAACCCCTTACTGTTATTAGTGTAACCCCCTTCTTATATTGTTGTGCCCTTACATTATTATTGTTATGTCGGCTCTAATTATATTATGACCTTAGGTTCTGAAAATGATACCCAAAACTTCGTCATCATTAATTATGATAACTTGAATTCAATCATTATGTAGGAATGAATGACCACAACAATATTTAGATTCCTCTAGAAAAGGCATTGAAAGATCAAACATAGATAAAATATCATGCAAATTATCTCTCCAACATTTATGCGACTATCAAGTAAGTATGAAGTCTTATTATATAATCAAATAACAAGTAACGATAACCAATTGATTATGTGTTTCATTAATGGTGGACTAGCACAAAGAGGATGGGTGTGATGTGAACGGGTATTTTGTGTGGTCACTGTTTGACAACAAGGAGTGGGCAGTGGGATACACTTCGAGATTTAGGTTCTACTTTGTTGACTACAACTGCAATATCACCAGATATCCCAAAACTTTTGTCCAATAGTTGAAGATTGTTCTCCAATGAAAGAGATTATGCTAGTTAGAAAGCAATGAATTTTGTTTTTTATTGTCCCTTATGTTCCCACGATTTGAAATATGTTTGGGATAATATTTAATAGTATATGATAGTGTAATTCTATAGTAAAATTGAAATAGGCTTTATATAATATTTGAATAATATATTTGCCTTATTTTTTGAATTTTTAAATTTATGTGGAGTAACATGGTATTGGAATTTTGGCGTGTAGATCATTTGGGAATATAGTTTGGAAGGTATTGTTTTTAAGTTATTGATTGAAAATTTTTATTATTTGTTGTGCGGTATGAAAAGTTGTGAATTTGTATTAGTAAATTTTGAAGTTATAATGGTAGTGGTTGAAATTTGTCTAACTTTGAAGTTATAATGTTAATATTGGAATTGTGAGTACTAACTAATTCCCGATTTAATTGTCCATTCCACCTAAACTAAAAAGACAAAAAAAACCGCACGGCTTATCTCTAATTTAAAAAACAAAAACAAATTTGAGATGGTTTAGTATATATTATTTATTTTATAAAAAGATTAATAAATATTTTCAAAAGTATGTAGATTAAATTTATTTTAATTATATTTAGAAGCATATATTATAACTAATACAACCACATTAAAAATATTAATGTGGTTGACATTAATTTTTATCTACCATTGATAAATATATAACAAAAAAAACTATTGCAACAAAATTACTATTATTAACTATTGCAAAAAAAATATTATTATTAACTTTGATTTTACTTAACCCTTAAGAATCCCAAGTCTTGATAAAAAACAGAAGTGTTGAAAAGTTTCTATCATTTACAACCAAGTTATATTAAAAATCCTTAGGAAATTGGTGGGCGAACATCAATTTTTTAAAAATTATTAAAAGTCAATGCAACACAACAAACTCTCTAACACACTATATTCGTTGATAAACATTAAGAAAAAGGACATGCTTAGAATATTCCTTGAAAATAAATCTAGGTTGTCAATTTAAAAAATAAAAGCAGTCAACAGATCCTCATCCACCTTAAGTTCAAATAAGAAGCCTTCGACTATATCAATCACATTATTATTCTCTTTGGTTTATAATATCAATCGATTGGGTTTATTATTCTCTTAGTGATCCAAATCTTGGGGGGAGCCCCCCATGGTCTAAAAGATTGAAATGGATTTTTTGGGAGAGTCCCCCAAGATCTGAAAATTTGAAATGCTAGAAGAAAAAGAGGAGAATTCCCAATAAACAAAACTACAAAGAATTTTTTTATTAAAACGAAGAATAACTGTAAAAGCTACATTGTGGCAAACCAAATATCCTTTTACAAAATGTGACTTGTTACTTATAGTATTTTTTGGTTACAATACCACAGGTAAATTCCATGGGTGAATGAATACCATGGGTGGATGTCACAATACCATGGGAAAATACCATGGGTGAATGAACACCATGGGTGGATGTCACTTACAATACCATGGGTGGATAAATACCATGGGTGGATGCCAGTTACAATACCATGGGTGGATGAATACCATAGATTGATGCTATTTTCCATTCGAATCATTCCTCCCTCCTTAAGAAGAAATGGTCCCCATTGCGTGAAGTTCCCCCATGCGAATCCTTTGTTGAATATGAAGAGCCACCGAAGAGAATTGTTTTATGTGGTTAACCCATAACCATGATGAATGAAGATCTGAGGATAGAGATACCATGTATTGCTTGTGACCAACTGTGAGTGTGAGGCCTAACAAATGGACTTCGAGAAGTGTGGGTTTGTGGATGACCCATAACCATGATGAACAAATATCCGAGGATGAGATACCTTGTAATGCTTGTGACCAACTGTGATACTAATAGTGTGCGGCCTAGCAAATGGACTTAAGACTAGCTCAAACGATGGTAGATTGTATATGAGAAGAGATATGGCAACTACATGTCTCTAAACTAGTCTTATCCCCATTCTATTTGTAAGCATATTTGAGTATTTGATATTAATGAAATGAAGTGTTATTTCTACTACATCTTTGAATTTATGCTTATATCTGTAATTTGTTGCATTCTTATTTAAATCCGAATCACTTAGGTTTATAATTAGGTCATTTATTTCCAATCATAGCTAATCATGGTCAACTATGGTCGAATGTTGCATTGTGACAAGGACTGTCTCAATATGAAAATCAACCATGGTCAACCATGTTTATTTTAGTGTTTATAAATTATTCCCTTAGTTTCATAATCCCTTGAGTTTTTAGTATTAATCCCTTGGGTTTATTATTCTCTTCAGTTTATAATATCAATCCATTGGCTTTATTAACCCCTTGGGTTTATAATATCAATCATGGTCAACCATGGTTAATCATAGCTAACCATAGTCAACTATGGTCAAATGTCGCATTGTGACAAAAAATGTCTCCATATTAAAATCATGGACAATCATGGTCAACCATGTTTTTCTTTGTGTTTATAATATTTCTCTTAGGGTTTATATACCTTGGATTTATAATATTAGTCCCCTGGGTTTAATATTATTCAGTTGGGTTCATAATCCCTTGGGGTTTTAGTATTAATCCCTTGGGTTTACAATATCAATCCCTTGGGTTTATTATTGTGTTGGGTTTATAATATCAATCATGGTCAAGTGTGATCTAATGTTGCATTATGATAAGGATTGTCTCGATATGAAAATCAATAATGGTCAACCATGTTTATTTTATTGTTTACAATATTTATCTTAGGGTTTATATGCCTTAGGTTTATAATATTAGTCCCTTGGGTTTAATATTATTCCCTTGGAGTTTTAGCGTTAATCCCTCGGGTTTATAATATTAGTCCCCTAGGTTTATAATACCAATCATAGTCAACCATCATCAATCATAGCCAACCATGGTCAAATGTTGCATTGTGACTGATCAGGTGCTCAAAATTAAGCTCAAAACTCAAAGTGGGAGAATCTCGATAAACTTAGCTTCATCTCAAGTGCTTGTCATCCTGATTCCAACGGTGTGAACGACACTCGAATCTCAGTTCATATGATGACGTTAGAGTAAGTCAAAGTTCAGGTTCGACTTGGACAGATGGCAGGAGAAGATGACATGGCAAGACTCTTCAACAAATGGGGAAGTGTCAAGTGGCAGGCCGCCATTGACCCTGCATTTTGCAAATCGCATATCGAAGGTGGGTCAGTGTTAAATAATCAGCCCCAGAACAAGCCAAGGTGTGATGTGATAATTGTAATCGCACATCATAGAAGGGAAGTACTATATAAATTGGCCCCCAACATATCGAGTTGCGATGCGATGATCGCGATCGTAAATCACACAGTGCAGAGTCCTGTATATATGTTAACCCCTGACTCACATAGTGCCAATTCTCGTCGATTGCGATTTGTGATGGAGCTATCGATATTGATAGCTTATGGCCATCGTGCAGTGAAATTTCCCCCCACTTAGCTTTTTTTGGAGAAAAATAGTAGGATCATGCTAGAAATGGTGCAATTTGTGCAGCAAATATTGGGAAAACTAGGAGAGGTCATAACTCATTCAGTTTTCCACCAAATTAGATGTAAAAAGAGGCTAGATAGCCATTTTTGGATATTCTGGATCCATTGGAGCAAGTTTCAGAAGAATTTGAGCATTGTAAACACATCCTTTTACACTTTTGAGCATAATAGAGAGGCCCAAGCCATTGGAAGCTGGACCAAGGAGACGTAGCCCAGGAGGGGTGAACTCCTTTATCATGTTCCTATTGTGATGTGTTTTTGATGACGTTCTATACATGTTTATGTTTTTGTTCAGTCTCTTATTTATGTTAAAATTTCTCATAAAACTAACATAAAAACTCATTTTTCACATGCAAAAATTCATGAATCCTTAAGCACAATGAAAGCATTTTTTTTCTAATATGAGGAGGAGCTTAGCACAAAAATCTAATATTCTAAATCAGATCAATTTGGTAGCATATCTCTAGGTTTTCTTTGTGAAATAAGGAATTAGTTGCTTGCAAGTTTATGTCATGCTTACAAGGTTAAAACTCAAAAGAGGAGAAGGGAAGCTGGCTGGAAGCCCTAAAGTTGGGTCAAGGGGAAGGAGAGAAAGGTTGCTACAACATCCAACACCATTTTAGCCTCAAGTTGCAGTTGAGACTCCAGAGATCATGTATCATGAAGGAGAACCTACAAACATGACAAAAGATGAGAAGACCTTCAAAAAGGTTTTCTTTGATATGACAAAGATAGTAAAGGTCCTCTATGAAGAGAGGAATACCAAGTTGCAAGGAGAAAGTTCCAAACCTCCCAAAGGAGAAGTCCCTTTAAGATGAGGTAATGGAAAAGGACGTAATGGAAATGGAAACAAACCTCCACTCTCTCCACCATATTCTTCATCTTCTTTTTCACAAGCATCTTCACCCTCTTCCACTAACACAAACCTTACTCATAATCATCATCATACTTCAAAATAAACTGGTAAATCACCTTTTTTAAAACTTGATGTTAATTTTGAGATGCCCATGTAAAATGGTGAACTGAATGCAGAGAAGCTTGATAATTAGAAAAGCGTATTTCTTTGAGGGAGCATTTCCCCTATAAATAAATTTGTGGCATAGATTCTTTGTGGAGAATAAAAACACCATTGAAAAATATAACTTAATTACCCTTTGATTAATAAGGTTACACAAGGATCTAACACAACTATCTCTAGTTACTGACCAAGGCCTTTCTTTAACGTGAACACGGGCTTGTAACTCATCAAGGCCTTTCACAAGAACTCCTCATCAGGCCAAGCCTTTCATGAGATAACTAATATATATACCATTCACTAACATTTCATTCGAGCCAAGCCTCGAGATAACCCAGGCCAAGCCCTAAAAAGGTCATTTTAAGTATATGTCGAAAAGCCTATCCCACCGTAATGGATCAGGTTATATGATAGAAATTTTACAAGGGGCAAACCGAAGGAGTTTTCCTCGAAAACCTGTTGCAGCAAGCAAATCTTTAGTTGGGGAAAGAAAATCGCAACTGGACAGAGACCTGAATAAAACACAAATATTTACTCATGATAATACAGAGTAAAAAAATGTGGTTGCAGTAAATCTACTCGTGAAAGTTTAAAACCATATCACAACAAACCATACTTTAGATTATGATATAAAACATATGAAAATACATTTTCTTGGTAAATGGAGGCTACAAATCCAAGCAAAACAAAAGATCTTACTGTGATTTACGCTTCACTAGGGGTTGCAGAGTAACTCTCTGTAAAAATCCGTAAGAACTTGTTTTCATGCACCCACCAATATTTTCTCCACAATTTTCTCCTCTATAACTCACAAACTTACACCCTCGACTCTCTCAACTCTAAAAATGAATTTTACATTCATATTTATCTAAACATACAACTTTGAATCATTAATTCATGCCAGAGAAAATATTTAAGATACAAGATGGGCGATTATAAAAATGAGTGATTTCTTGAACTTGTAAAGGTTGCAGACTGCAAGTAAGAGTTGCACAGTAAATGTTTGAACATACATTTTACCAACTCTATATTAAGTGATTTAACTATCTGATGTGTTGCGGAATGGTCATCTTGTACTTCTGCTCATAACTTCATTCCTTCCACCTGCAAACAAAATCGCAACCTGCAATTGAGGTGTTCCAAAAATATGGTCGTTGTTAGTCTATTAACTGTGGTAGTTGAGATTAATATTTTCAAAACTCCCCTTTAATCACAACATCCGCCATTGGCAATTCCCAAAAAATCTCTAAGATTAACAAAATTTTCACATGGCAATGGATTTGTGAAAATATCAGCAAACGGTTCTTGTGACTTGCAATGTTGCAACATAATTTCACCATTTTTAATCAATTCTCTAATAAAATGATATTTAACATCAATATGCTTGGTCCTCTTGTGGAAAACAGAATTCTTTGACAATGCAATTGCAGAAGTGTTGTTGCAGAAAATAGTTGTTGTTCCCTCTGGGTCATGGCGAAGATCCCTCGACATCTTTCTCATCCAAACTGATTGACACGTTGTTTCTAGTGCGCCGACATATTCATTTTCTGTTGTTGATAGTGACACTATTGATTGCTGCTTGGAGGTCCATGAAATGGCTCCAGAATGTTATGAAGCAACTCATAAAAAGATAGAAAAGATAGATCAACACCCTAGAATTCAGCCTCTTTGAGGGGGAACCTCCTTTACATTATACAAATGAACAATTCTTGGATGATACAAATGACTAAACCTCCCTTCTATATATAGGATTCTAAGGGGTCACAATATAATGAAGCCAACATAACAGTAATAACATAAGGGCACAACAATAACAATAGTTGGTTTATATGGGGCACACTAATAATAATATGGGGACAATAGGGGCACAATAATAACAATAAAGGCTACAATGACAATAGTAATGGGGGAATCACTAGTATTATAGGGACCTAACATGCCCCTCTCCTTCCAAAAAGCGTTGTCCTCAATGCTTGAGTAGTTCTGGATGCTTTTGTATAAAATTCTTATCCTCCCATGTGGAATCTTCAACGGATAAGTTCTTCCACTTGATGAGATACTTTGAAATTGATCGATTTCTTAGCTGTCGAGTTCTCATTTCTATGACTTCTTCTAGTTCCAATATGATTTTTCCTTCCTCATCAAGTTCTGGCAATATTGTTTGAACTGGGAGCTTGTCACCTATAACCTTGTTTAAACATGAAATATGGAAAACTTGGTGCACTCGGGAAGCTGCAGGAAGCTCCAATTTGTATGCCATAGTACCAATCTTTTGTAACACCTTGTATGGACCATAACACTTTGGTGATAATTTATTATCCTTCTTAGCTTGCTTGAGGCACATTTTTTTATATGGTTGTAGCCGTAGGAATACCCAGTCACCTACATCAAAACTTCTTTTTCTACGATGTTGATCTACCTATTGTTTCATTCTATTATGTGCCAACGTGAGTTTATCCTTTAAGAGTTGGAGAACTTGTTGTTGATGCTCGATGTGATGTTCCACTACTTGAACCATGGAATTTTCTCTTAAATATGATGTGATGGATGGTGGATGATATCCATAAAGTGACATAAATGGGGTCATTTTTGTTGCAGTATGGAAGGACGTGTTATACCACTATTCAGCCAAAGGAAACCATTTGACCCATTGTGTCTGTTTATCAGATACAAAGCAACGAATATATCCTTCCAAACATTTGTTTACTATCTAAGTTTTCCCATCAGATTGAAGATGATAATATGAGCTATGAGCTAACTGAGTACTGAGAGAAGAAATAATTATGTTCAAAATTTCTAGTGAAAATGGGATCTCTATCGCTTACAGTAATCTTTGGGTTTCCATGTAACTTTTGAATTGTTTCCATAAATGCAGTAGAAATTGTACTGGATTTAAATGGATGGGATAGTGCACAAAAGTGTGTATACTTGGTAAGTCTATCAACTACCACCATGATGACACTATTTCCTTTGGACTTGGGTAAACCTGTGATAAAATCCATTGAAACCTCGTCCCAAAGTCGGCTTGGAATGGATAAAGGTTGTAATAGACCTGGGGTCTTAATTGTTTCAACTTTATTTTGTTGGCAAACCAAACATTCTACCACAAAATTTTGAATATCCGATTTAAGGCCATCCCAAAAAAATTCCTTCTTAATCCTGTGGTAAGTTTTTAAAAAGCCTGCGTGCCCTACTAAGGGAGAAGTGTGCAATTCCATAATAATATTTTGTTTGAGTTGGGAATTCTTAAATAGGTATAAGTGATCTTTGTACCATAACGAATCTTTTTTCCAGCTAAACATATCAGATGTAATGGGATCTTGTTGTAACTTTTGAATGAGTTCCCACACTTCTTCATCATTCTTCCATTCATCCTTTGCTTCATTTATCCAATCTGGTTGGATAATAGAAATGGCACACAACAATGCTTCCACGTTCTCATCCTTTCTTGAGAGTGCATCTGCCACAACATTTTGCTTCCCTTTTTTATAGATGATTTCAAAGTCATAACCCAACATCTTTGTGACCCATTTTTGTTGCTCTTTAGAGGATAATCTTTGTTCTAAAAAGTATTTAAGACTATCATGATCCGTTTTTACCTTGAAGTGTCTTCCCATTAGGTAGGATCATCATTTCTTAAGTGCATGTAGTATTGCCAACATTTCCTTCTCATAAATAGCTTTATGTAAATACTTTCCTTTGATTGGACGACTTTCAAAAGCAATGGGTCTTTTATCTTGCATTAAAACAGCACCAATTCCATTTCCTGAAGCATCACATTCCATAATAAAGGTTTTTGTGAAGTTTGGCGTAGCTAAGACTGGTGCTTGGCACATTGCCTCTTTCAGATGTTCGAAGGCCTTTGTTGCTTTTGGAGTCCATGAAAATGCATCTTTCTTCAATAATGTTGTTAGAGGTGCTACTATTCTCCCATTATTCTTAACAAACTTGCGATAATATCCTATCCACCCAAGAAATCCTCATAGATGCTTTATGGATGTGGGGATTTTCCATTTCTTAATGGCTTTAATTTTTCTAGGGCCCACCTTAACACCTTCATGAGATACAATATGACCGATATATTCCATATCTTGCACTCCAAAGAAACATTTGGAGCTTTTTGCATATAAGTGTTTCTCCTCCAATAGTTTGAGCACCCTATCAACGTGTTGAACATGATCTTTCCAAGACGATGTAGATTAGTATATCATCAAAAAATACTAACACAAATTTTCTAAGGAAGGGTTTGAAAATGGAATTCATCAAACCTTGAAATATAGAAGGTGCATTGGTAAGGCCAAAAGGCATGACCAAAAATTCATAATGACCCTCATGAGTTCTAAAGGATGTTTCTAGAATGTCTTCAGCCTTCATTATGATTTGATGATATCTTGAATGAAGATCCAACTTGGTGAAGTAAATTGATCCATGCAATTCATCCAATAATTCATTAATGACAAGAATGGGAAACTTATCTTTAATAGTCAGCTTGTTGAGCTCCCTATAATCCGGACACATGCGCCATGATCCATCCTTCTTGTGCACCAATACTACTGGAGCAGAGAAAGAACTTTGACTCGGTTGAATTATACCAGCCTATAGCATTTCTGCAACCATACGTTCAATTTGACTCTTTTGGGCATAGGGATATCTGTACGGCCTGATGTTTGGAGGAACACTTCCTGGAATCAGATGAATAGCATGATCATGATCACGAATAGGTGGGAGACCTTTGGGAGTCTCAAATACCTTGAAATGATTGTCCAAGGCTATTTGGAGATCTGGAGAAATAGATGATTCCAATGTGGAAACCTCTAACGAACATAATTGTGCAATTATGCCTCATTGTTCCTTGTTTAGAAGTGTTTTCATACCATTAGAGCTGATTATCTTTCCCAATTTCCCTGCAATACCCCTTAATTCAAATTCCTTTCCTTTCGCACAAAATTTCATGAAAATTTCTTGAAAATTAAAAGCTATTGTACCCAAAGATTGTAGCCATTGGACTCCTAGTACAACATCATCACCACCCATTGGAATGGAAAGCATTGGGATATTCAATGCATATTCTCCCATGGATAGCTTGATATTATGGCACATTCTAGAGAAATTTATGGTTCCTCCACTTGCAACCATCACTTGACACTCTGGTGCTGGATATAGGAAACAATTCAATTCCTTGGCTATCTTACAATGAATAAAATTATGGGTACTTCCCGAATAAATCAACACTATTAAATTTTTCATCTTGATATGTCCTTCTATCTTGATAGTTTGAGTGGTAATTCCAATCAATGCATTACAAGATATGGTAAAATTAATTTCTTCTTCATCTAGGGTTTGTTCTAGGAGTATATCCTCTTATTTTGACATTTATTGTTCCTTTTCTTCCTCCTCTTCACAATCTACGTAGAATAATTTCTTCTCAACACACTTATGACCTTTAGTGTATTTTCTATCACAACTGTAACAAAGCCCTTTTGCTCTTTTTTCTTCCAATTGTTCTAGTGTCAACCTTGTAGGTTGTGGAAGGCTAGGGGCAACAACACTTCTATCTTTATAGTTGTGAGTGGTAGGCTTCCTGGTTGCCATAATTTTGCTTTCCATTTTTCTTGCTAACATGAATGCCTTCTCCAATGAATCAGGTTCCCAAACGTGAACCTCATGTTGGATATTATCCTTTAAAGTCCCTATGAACACATCAATCCTATGCTCCTCTAGAATATCTTTTACCCTTATGTTCAATTTTTGGAAGTCCTAAATGTGCTCCATCATTGAACCCTTTTGTTTGAGATTTATCAATTGGCTAAAAAAGGTGCCGCTTTTTGTATCCTCATAATGTGCTATCATTTCTTCCATAAAAATTTCCCAAGTGACAATTTTTTTATAAGAGCAAAGCCATCGATACCATACAAATTGATTTGGTTCCAAATATAAAGTTGCAATACGTACGTTTTGTGTGTTTTTCACATTATGGAGATCGAAAAATTGCTCCATCTGTAGTATCCATGTTCTGAGATCCTTGCCATCTAACTTCCTCATATCGATTTTTGGAACATGGTGGGTCTTCAATCCAACATTAGAGGCTATGAAATCATGATTAACATTTCTTTTCTTCTCATCATGATTTTCTTTTACTACCCTTTCACCATTAGTAACCATTTCTTATAGCAACTTATTCAAATTTATCATCAATTTTTCCATCTTAGCGTCCATGCCATTCATCTTAGCGTCCATGCCATCAATCTTAGCTTCCACACCATCCATCTTAACTTTCACGCCATTCATATTAGCTTCCACGCCATTCATCTTGGCTTCAGTTACCTTTTGTGAGAGTGAAATGTGTTGTACTTGGTATTGTAATTTTGATATATCATGTTGCATTTCTTCCTCTTCTTCACGAGTCATGCTAGAGCTTTCAGGTTGCTTACTAGGTGTTTCCATTTTCTCTCTTTGGGGCATTAATTAATACTAATAGTTCTTCACTATTCCCTTTGAATTCCTTCAAACCAATTTTTCAAACCAATCTTACGTAAAATTAAAAAAAAAATACACACCTTTTTTTTCACTTTGTAAGAGCTTGAATTGAATCTGTCGTATCTCTGTAAATTGATCTTGAATATCTGAAATCGTGTCCTGCGGTATCCCTTTGAATAATCATTCTAACCCAGCCAGTCTGATTAATATTGGATTCTCCAAGGAAGAGTTATGTCAAATCTCCCACAGTGACCTAATTATAGAATAGTTCAGTAGAGTGAACTTGTACAAAGTGCCACGTGTCATGTTTTCAACCTTAGCACCTGAAACTGATACACAGAAAACTATAGGCCGTCCTCTTTCTAAACCTTCTTACGAAATTTCAATCTGATGGTCATAACAAAAGTTATGAAGATTTTCCTCAGGTCACCTGTTTGGAATGTAATTCAGGAGTTTGCAAAAACCCTAACTTCCTCAGATAATATCTCCGAAAATATAGTGAGACAAGCTCTGAAATTCGGACCCGAAGTTCAAAACGATTTCGGCTCAAATGGGTTTTTTTTTTACCTTTTGAAACACCACAAAAAAAAAAATAGTCAAAATGCCACAATGTCCTGTTTGGAGCAACGAAACCCTAGAATCCAAAGCTTTGATAACAAATGTTATGAACCAGCTCACAAAAAGATAGAAAAGATAGTTCAACACCTTATAATTCAACCTCTTCAAGGGGGCAACATCCTTTACATTACACAAATGAACAATTCTTGGATGATACAAATGATTAAACCTTCCTTCTATATATAGGAGTCTAACAGGTCAAAATATAGTCAAGCCGACATAACAGTAATAACATAAGGGAACAATAATAACAATGGTTGGTTTCTATGGGGCACACTAATAATAATATGGGGACAATAGGGGCACAATAATAACAATAAGGGCTACAATGACAATAGTAATGGGGGAATAACTAGTATTATAGGGACCTAACGCAGAACCCAAACAAAAAACATATCCTGATGTCCTCTTTCTATCATCAACATTTCCTACCCAGTCACTATCAGTGTAACCAACTAGCCTGAAATCATTTGTTGCAGCGTACAAAATACTATATTCCTTTGTCCCATTGACATGCCTTAGAATCCTTTTCCTTGCTTTCCAATGCATCTCCTTGGGTGTCTCCATGAAACTTGACACCAAAGTCACTGCATACATTATATCTGGCCTAGTGGCGGTCAAATACATCAATCTACCCACCATACTTTTGTATAATGTCGGATTCAAATTTTTGCTGCAATCTTCTTTGCTCAACTTCAACCCAATGACAGTTTGAGTTGGTGCGAGCTTGTTGTTCTACATATTAAACCTTTCTAAAATGTCTACCACATACTTTGCTTGGGAAATAAAAATACCATTTTCTGTTTGCTTCACTTCTATGCCCAAAAAATACCTTAACAACCCCAAGTCAGTCATTTCAAATTGACTTTTCATGACTCTTTTGAAATCAACGATGAGGAAATCATTAATGCCTATAAAATAAAATCATCTACATATAAAAAAACAATAAGAAGCTTACCATCACTGTCTTTGATGTAGAGAGTAAGCTCTCCATCACATTTGTCGAATCCATTGTCCAACAAGTAAGCATCTCTCCTGCTATACCATGCACGTGGTGCTTGCTTCAACCCATAAAGAGCTTTCCTCAACCTATACACCTTGTCTTCTTGTCCTTCTACCTCATAACTAGGTGGTTGCGCAACATACACTTCCTCTTTCAACAATTCATTCAAGAACATTGATTTTACGTCCATTTGATACACTTTCCATTTATGTTGGGTGGTAATCATCACAACTATATGCACTATTTCCATCCTCAGGACTGGCGCAAATGTCTCTACATAATCTCTTCCATGCTGCTGCTTGTATCCTTTGACAAGTAGCCTCACTTTGTGCCTTTCAATCTTCTTGTTGACATTTCTCTTGGTCTTATAGACTCACTTCACTCCAATAGCTTATTTTCCTTGCTGAAGGTTCACTTACTCCCATGTGTCATTATTTTTTATTGCTTCTATTTCTTCCTACATTGCTGCAACCCATTTTTCTTCTTTGATTGCATCCTCAAAATGGGTTGGGTCCTCTACATGATAAAATAATGCAAATAAGGAATTTAGACCAACGCTACTATCAACTTCATCTTACTCATAAATCTCATGTAAATTTCTAAATTTTGGTCTTCTTGTGCTTGTTGAAGATGGGCTTAACATGCCACTTGGTGTTACACATTGTGACATGCTTGGAGAAGCACTTTCTTGATGGCGTGACATTATCCTATTATTTGTTGACGGTGTAACTTGTTGCTTGCTTTGTTATGCTTGAATAGGAGTAGAGGGAATCATTGTTGAGGAATTGTTTGTTGTTTTCAGTTCCTCTTTGTCCTCATGTGGTATATATGCTTTGACATTGATTTCCTTCTCTAAACTTCCATCCCATGCTTCCTCTTCTATGAACTTCACATCTCTGCTGATTATGACCTTCTTGGTTGATGAATTATAGAACTCGTATGCCTTGGATTCGTCATTATGTGCAACAAATATGCATTTCTCCTCCTAGTTGTCCAACTTCTTCCTCAACTCATCCAAGACATTGCATACGCCACACATCGAAACACTCTCATGTGATTGACACTATGATTTCTTCTACTCCATGCCTCTTTAAGAACTACATTCTTGACACTTTTGGTTGGACACCTATTAATGATATATGTTGCACAAGCGACAACTTCAGCCCAATAATCATTTGGCGAATGCTTTGCCTTCAACATACTCCTTGCCATTTCCATAATGATCCTATTCTTCCTTTCTGCGATACCATTTTGCTGAGGTGTATACCCTGTTGTAAATTTCTTGTGAATTTCATGCTCCCTGCAAAATCAAAGGAAGTCATTTGAGATGTATTCACCACCTCTATCAGTCCTAAGGACTTTGATGTAGTGTCCATTTTGCTTCTCAACAAGAGCCTTGTATTGGAAAAATCACTCAAACATTTCACTTTTCTATTTTAGGAGATAGACCCATGTCTTCCTTGTGTAGTCATCTACAGAGGTCAACAAATAGTAGCTACCACCAATTGATGGTGTCTGCATTGGTCCACATAATTCTGAGTGGACAATCTTTAAAGGTGCCATTTCCCTTAGTGACTTTTCTGCTGGAAATGTCTCTCTTTGTTGTTTTACCAAGATACATCCTTCATATAGGTTGTCTGGTTTTCCTATGAGTGGAAATCCCTTCACCATGCCTTTTCTATAAAGCAAATTCAAACCTCCGAAGTTGAGATGACCAAATCTCAAATGCCATAACCAATTTCCATTTTTGACCTCTGCTTGATAGTTTATTTGTATGACAACTGCAAATTTTCTTTCATCCTCTTGTGAATTCATTCACATTTATACTCGTGCACCTTATTCCTTCAAATTTGATTTTATATTTAAGGGAAACATTCTATTGCTTATCATCTGAACTTTTGTAATCAGATGTCTACTTGGAGGCTTATATAAAATTGTGCACTCACCATTTTTGAAAAAGACATTATAGCCCTTTTGCATGAGCTATCCAATGCTTATGAGGTTATGCTTCAAACTAGGGACAATGTAAACATCTGAGATGTACTTCTTCTCCCCCTTATTTGTTAGGATATTAACTCTTCCTTTTCCCATGCCAGATACTTTTTTATCAGTCCCTAATGTCATTCCAGTTTCACACTTTCATCTAGATTGAAAAACATTTCTATGTTCCCTGACATGTGGTTGTTGCACCCTGAATATAGTTACCATATATCATTTTGTTTTTCTTGTGCTACATTACAAGCTAAATACATGTTATTGTGGTTCTAATTTTCCTTTGTGAAATTTAATTTTGGTTTGTTACTTATGTCATATTGCTTCTTTCTACATTCATTTGCATAGTGACCATACTTCTTACAGTAATTACATTAGACTTGAGATTTATCATACCTCTAACCTTATGCTTGATTTTGGCTCAGGCCTTGACTCGGATTTTGATTTCTCCCCCTTCCGCTTAAGCTTGAAGGGCTACCTCTTCCACCTTGGTATGGGCTTCTTCCTCTTCCTCTAGCATTTGATCTTCCTCTACCTCTACCTTAACGAAATGAAACTTGTGTCTTGAAGGCATGCTCCAACGAGGAGCTAGTTTCTCTATTCAGTCTATGTTCATGAGAAATTAGTGATGCATGAAGCTCATCCACTGAAAACTGTGAAAGAACCTTTGTCTCTTCTATGGCCACAATTATGGCATCAAGCCTTGCTAGCGTACTTCTCAAAACTTTCTCAACTATTCTCCTTTCCTCAAGTGTCTCACCATGAATCCTGATTTGAGTAACCAACCCAATTACATTTGTAGAAAACAATTCTACATTCTCAAACTCTTTCATATAGATTGTTTCAAAGTCTCTTCTCAACATTTGTAGTTCTGTTGTCTTGACTTTTGCCATGTGTTGGTAGTTGTCTGGAGGGTGTCTTAGGCTTGCTTGGATTTTGTCGCTGCTAGAATCTTTAGGAAAATACTTTCATGAACTGCTTGAAAAATGTAGAAGAGGGTTTTTGCATATTTCTTCTAGTTGTCCCTCAACGAATCCCTTTCTGCTTGAGACAAAGCATTGTATGTTGTTGCATTTGCTGGTGCTTGAAAACCATTCTCCACCAAATCCCAAATGTCTTGAGAAAAAAATAAGGCCTTCATTGTAATAGATCAATAATAATACTTTTCCCCATTAAATTGTGGTATCTGAGGATTAGTCAAGTTTGTGCTTGATTTTTACATTTCTTAATGTAAAAAAAAAATTCTACTTGCTGGTAAATACGCTCCAAAAAAAAATCTTCCCTCAAAACAATTTTTAACTACTAGTAAAAGCATTTGTTTTTACACTAATAGAGTTTAACCCGCTTCTATACCATGTTAGAAATTTTACCAGGAGAAAAGGAGAGGAGTTTACCTAAAAAACAGTTGCTTGCGGGAAGCAAATCGTAAGTGGACATAGGCTTGAATAAAACATAGAAATTTACTCACAACAAAATAGAGTAAAACAATGTGGTTACGGTAAATCTACTCGTGAAAGTTTAAAACCATATAGCAACAGACCATACTTTAGATTGTGATATAAAACATATGAAAATAAATTGGCTTGGTAAATGGAGGCTCCACCTCCATGTAAAAAAAAGATCTTACTGCCATTTACACTTCACCAAGGGTTGCAGAGTAACTCTATAAAATTCCGTAAGAAATTGTTTTCATGCGCCCACCAATATTTTCTCCTCTCTACCTCACAAACTTACACCCTCGACTCTCTCAACCCTACGAATGACTTTACATTCATATTTATCTAAACATACAACTTTGACTCATTATACAAAATGAGAGATTTTCAGAACTTGCAGAGGTTGCGGACTGCAAGTAAGAGTTGCATAATAAATGTTTGAACATACATTTTACCAACTCTGTATGTAGTGCTTTAACTATTTGATGTGTCGCAAAATGGTCAACTTGTACTTCTGCTCAGAACTTGAGTCCTTCCACCTCCAAACAAAATCGCAACCTAGAGTTGAGGCGTCCCACACATATGGTTGTTGTTAATCTATTAACTGTGATAGTTGAGATTAATATTTCCAACATTATCATGGCAGGCAAGAAGACCAAGATGAAACATGCAAATGGGATGGAAGAAAAAGACTTTATTTCAAGCAAGCAAGAAGCAAGCAAGAAGGGCCAAGAGATAATAAGCATGCAAGCAAGTCAAGCAAGAATAACACACACTAACTTGGCTTTGTAAGGCTTTGAAGGGAATAAATTAATAAGCCTACCTAAAAAGGTCAATAGATTTGTTGGGATGCTTGACTAGGTTTTATGAGTGATCCAAGAAATGACTACGATTTGTTGGGATGCTTGACTAGGTTTTATGAGTGATCCAGGAAATGACTACTATATTGAATTTTGTTTATTCTTTTTTTTGAA
Source organism: Pinus taeda (assembly GCA_000404065.3). Taxonomy (NCBI): domain Eukaryota; kingdom Viridiplantae; phylum Streptophyta; class Pinopsida; order Pinales; family Pinaceae; genus Pinus; species Pinus taeda. Next base: position 84,959 of record APFE030832199.1, read on the forward strand.
CCATGGGCTATATATCTAGTTATACTTTTTTACGATCTTAGTCATGTCAAGGAGTTACAATAGTGATAAACTAGAATTTGGAATACATTTTCAAGCAAGATTGTGATTTTTGTTGTTGTTTAAAATATGTTTTTGAATGCATAAATGAACAATGAAAAATCCCTAGGTTACACGAATTCTATATATTAACCATAACTAACTTCATATGACACTTGATGAGATGACAATTTTTTTTAATTAATCAATTTAATTAAGAAAACAAAAATAACATAATTACTTTGGACATAAATCTCAAACTTTAATTTGCATAAAATACCAAGAATATTCTTAGAGTTAACGCCATGCCATGCACCTAATAATTACTGATAATTAAATTAAAACTCTGTTTTATTCCAAAATGGACACACTTATCACCACAATTAATTAAAATATAGGTTAAACATACATACATTTGAAAAAAGATGAAACAATTGTTTTATTCATGGAGATTTACCTCCCCTTTACCATGAAGATTCTTAATTTGTAAATAGATTTTGTTACAATACCATAGCTTATCAATATCATATTCCCAAAAAAACTATAAATAATTTCATGTCACTTATTATAGTAGGGATGACATTACTTTTGCTTTGAGTGCAAATTATTTTGTTTTTGACCAAATTTTTTTTTGCCACTTATCCATGGTTTAACGTTGAAAATTCATATTTTGTAATTTATTATTATTATTTAAATTTATTTATTTGTAAAGTGATTGATCGAGGTTTTACTATGGATTGTTTAATAACTTACATTAGTTACTAATTTTTTGATTTTAGTGTTATTTTCTATTTATTTCTATTTATTTTCCTTTTTTTCTATTATTTCCATTTTCATGAATTATATTTTTTTCTCCATATTTTCAATTTAAGATGATTTATTATTATATTGAAAATATTTTTTAATGAATTTAATTATTAAAAAAATATATTTATTAATAAAAAACACATAATATATAATAATAAAAAAAATAAAAAATCATATATGTTAATATAAACAATATTAGTTCTTAATCTTTGATGACTATATTTAACAATACAATATTTTATTAGTTGTTTTATTTTTGTGATAAAATATTTGCTTTATTAATTTTTAGTTTAATTAAGCTAATATTTAAGCTAAGCATGTAACCCTTGTTTTATGCATTTTTAAAAATTAATCTCTAAAAAAATATAACAATTTTAAAAATAAAGCTCAACTTTTACATTTAAAATTATTTTAAAATATTTCATAAAAGTTAAATATTCCAATCCACTAACAATTATTTCATTTTCATGTAGTCTAAAAATATGGAAAATAATGAAAATTCCAACAAAATTATAAAAAAAAATTGCAAAATTTTTTGAAAATATGAGTTATAGTTGTCAAATTTCAGAATTTTGAATAAAAATCTATTTCCACTATCAAAAAATTATTTAAACACTTCAACAATCTGATTTTTTCAATTCTTTTCCAAGATTCCAACCAAAAAAACCTAACTGCCATCCAAACAAATTTACAAATTTATAGCGTCGTCCAGGCGAATTTGTGGCATCCCAGAAAACGCCTTTAATTTTTATTGAGATATCTAATCATGGGATAGCGTCATCCAGGCGAATTTGTGGCATCCCAGAAAACGCCTTTAATTTTTATTGAGATATCTAATCATGGGATAGAAAACTTATACCAACCAAGGAATGCGGAAAGGGCCCAGGCGTTCAGTTAAACTTGTCTGTGATTAGGGGTCTTATAACGCTGAGAATTCCTCAAAGGGCCCACGGGCGTTCAGTTAAACTTGTATGTGATTAGGATTCTTATAACGCTGAGGATTCCTCAAAGGGCCCACGGGCTCTCTCCGTTAGTCTTATGAATTATGCACCCACATGGATGAACTACCAACCTCTTTGTTCACATTGACCAGTGAAGATCCAGAGCCTTGAAGTGCCCATGGGCTCTCCACGTTACGTTAAATTCTATTAGACAACGCACTGACGTGATTGCATAAGGTTCCACGTGTAATCTGAAGAAAGGAGACTACTACATAATAGCGTTCTACTATACGTTCACCTTGACGAGTGAAGGCGACAGCCATTAGCTT
>APFE030832201.1:0-12560 GCA_000404065.3 Pinus taeda
CCACCTCAGACCTCCACAAACCTCCAAGCTGCCCCTCCAGCTCAAATAACAGCAGCTCCTACCACTACTCCAGCATCTACCACTGCTACATCAGCCACTGGAGCAACAGTGGGGGCCACAACAGCAGCAGAATCCAGCCTGAGCATGGAAGAAATGATGAAGGCTGTCAAAGAGCTGGAGGGCCAAGTCTCAGAAATAAATGTCACCAAGGAGAAACTTGCCAAACTGGAAGCCAGTTATGACAAATCAAAAATGACTGTGGCTGAAAAACAGAGAGAAGTAAAGGCATTGGAGGCCAAAATAAAAACTCTACAAAAAGAGTTAATGCTGGGCAACACCCTAGCAGAGATAAAAAGGATTGTGTGGGCTAAGATTTGCAAATCCATGGAAAATCAATGGAGGTCCATCCAATCTATTTTTGAGCAGGTAGAGCTATCAGAAATAGCTCATACAGAAATTCAGAGAGCCAGGGCAATCGTGGGAATAATGCCTGAACAGACAACTAAGATGATCCACTTCCTGAATAGACGCACTAGGGAGGAGCTGGCTGATTTGCACATATCCCGCAGGACGGAGGCAATCCTCACTGCCAAAAAGGTGCTTACACTGAGGAACTTTAGCCAAACACTAGAAAGGAAGTGCCAGGAGATGAAAGAAGACATAGATGAGTTCAGAGGCAAAATGGCTATTTTGCAGGACAAAGGTCTCCCAAGTCTGGTATCTGGTACAGGACAGCTGTTGTCCTATAAACATTATATGGTAAGGGTTGATAAATATGTAGAAAACCAGATCACAGCCTCCAGCAGTGCCACAGAAGAAACAGGGCCCCCATCTGGGAAACCCTTTATGACAAGCTGGAGAATTTATTTTACCTAGAACATGAGATTAATCACCTATTTGAAGAACCTCCCAATTTTTACAGACTTACAGAGGCAGATGAGGTAGTGGTAAAAATGAGGAGACATCAGTTGCCCCCGGCTGATTGGTGGCAAGCAATGTTGGAAATTTTGCCCAGTTAAATCCACATTGTTTGTTTACCTTTTTTGGAACAGGTCAGCAGAACAGGTCAGCAGAACAGGCCAGCACACAGGTACAGCAAGCAGCATAACAGGTGACTCAGCACTCCACTCAGAATATCAAGCCAAAGAACGCAGCATTTAAAGCACTGTTTCCAGCTGCCTTTTGCAGCCAAAAGCCACATCTGACTGACAAATGAATGTCGACTATCTCAGCCTTTAGGGTTACATTTATGAATTATTTACTTTTTGTAAGAGAGTTGGTGGTGCAATTTATTCCACCATAACTCTCCACTAAGATATTTTTATGCCCTATTTTGTATAAATATCCCCTCAGATAACGCACTGAGGGTCGGTTGTAAGAGGTTTCTTCCTGAAGAACTCTATTGTATATTGAGGACCTTTTGTTAATAAAATTGCTGATGGAGATTGCTGGTGTCAATACTGTCTGAGATGGATGTGTTTGAAGCTCTGTGTTTGTTGCAGAATTCCTGTGTCATTTGCTGAACCAATAAGTTTCTTCTAACTGTGTATGTGTTTCTTGTTATTTCCATATTTCCGTACTTCCATAATCTCAGTAATTAGAGAAAAAGAATAGCCTAGGATTTGGTCTGATCACCCTATGCTCAATCTCTATTTACTAAATATGTTTTCTGCTGGATTAGCCATGGATATGAATTCTTAACTGCTCATATTTCAGCTTATCCTAACTGGTGAATACTGTTTAAGAATTCTTAATTGCTCTCAAGCATTATTTCCCTATTTTCTTCATTAGCATAATGAAAGATTCTTAAGTGCCTATCATTTACTAATGTTCCACCACTCATCAACAAGTCTGATATATTGTTTTACATATGCCTAACTTGCTCTGCAGCAACACTCTGTCTTCACATATCTATTTCTTAAAAACATAAATATCTCAACTCCATTGCCCAATGGAACAAACTGTCCAGTAATTCAAAATTGCAGTTCTAAAGAAAATCATCAACCTACCAAAATCAAACAAACAAGTGCATCATAACTAGTCTAAAAACAGTCATCAAACAAAGCTAAAATTTTAAAGAGAGAGCCCTCTCTGGCTACAGGTAGACTAGAACCTGCAGCTAAAAGATTGGTTAGTGGTTACCTCGGCAGCCATTCCCTTGGGAGTCAAAGGGAACAACCCGAGTGATAACACATATCATAACCCTATTAGCTATAAAAAGGAATATTTATCTTCTATATTGAGAAACCTCTAGTTTTATATTTTGGATATTTGACTATGATCTTACATTTCTCTTTTTTATTACAATGTTTTCCAGTTGGGCTAAACATTTTCTAATACAAAATAAACCATTACTATAAAAAAATGAATAGGTGGTTTATGATTCTTTAGAATCCTTGGATAGAATGAGTATTAAGGAAGTCAACAATTGTAAGAAGTAGCAACATTAACATACATGTAAATGTGGTGTTTGGGTTAGTTGATTGGTATATAGGCATGCCACTTATATAAGTGATACAAAAATATTCATATCAAAAAATTTGAAATTGCAACACAAACTCATAGAAGTACATCAAGAAAAGTTGGGAAGGATATAAATTTCATCCATAATGGAAGAGGAGATGTTTGGCAAGTGGAATAACTTGTAACATATACTATACTAGCAATTCATAGCATTACAACTATGAATGCACTCATGTAAACTATATTTACTTTGCAATTGTACATTTAAATTCCTATATAGATATATATATTCAAAATGATTATATTAGTAAATGGGAAGGACAACATTCCTTGTGTTGTTTAGGATTACAAAATCATCACATTACCAACCTTTGCACTCTATGCAAATAATAATAATAATAATAAAACAAATCTAGAATCTTGAATGGGGTGATTTTAATGCAAAGGTGGGTGGGTAGGGGATGTCATTGCCCCTCATAGTGAAGTGGCCAGGGGATGCGAAAACATGCCCCCACAATAAAATGAATGAATATAATGCTAATAACATTTTTCTCAAGGAGAGTGGTATGCAAGATCCTCAACCACCTCAAGACCACACACCACAAACACTTTGTGTATTTGTAGTTTTTCCAGGACAATCGCGTCCTCCCATGGGAGATGAATACAATTAACATCATTATAATTCTAGGTCTCCTTCTGGTTTGAGCCTATTTGGATATCGATACAAGACAAACGCCTCTGTTGTCTATCTCTCCTTCCACTACTCAAAGTAATCAACATAGGGGACTTTGACCAATTCACCATAGTGAAATCCAACCAAGCCCTGTAACATTTACCAACATTACTCTCAGTGACTTCAATTTTATTCAAATTCTCCTTCATTCTCAGCATTGCAAGGATGCTTTCCAGCCAACCCCCTAGTTTGCATGCCAAGGCTTGTTGTTTCCTTTTCATGGCCTTTCGACTTTGCACGCGGGTTCGAACACTAGGTCATGCATAGGTGGAAGTTTCAAATCAACACCACCCCCTACAGAAGTTGGACTCCTACAACATCTTTTGGTTTTTAGGTTTATGGTTTGTGCATGTTTCCTTATATAATTACTGCCTCTAAGTTTAGAATTGAAGTTCAATCCTTATTGGCTCGTTCCTTCTCTGATGTCTTGTACATCTAGATCTATTCTCATTTGAATATTTTTCCTCCTCTCTACCTCTATTGATAGCTTTGTATCCCCCTCATCTCCTCAACTAGTGGGTTATCACCTCTTGCGACTATCCTCCCTCGCAAACTCTCCATCTTTTCAATCTATCCCCTCACCCTCTTTGTATTCTTGTGGTTGACTAGCTGGTTATTGCGTCACTATCACCTCTCCTTACATGGATCTTCCTCTTGAGGCCATAATTCACCTTTTTTTCTTCTCATTTTTTCCTCAACATCTGCACTTGGTCCCTCCTTATGCCTTGATAGTGAGCACACATCCATTGAGGGGTTGTATATTATTAGGAATGAACCTCTTAGGGACGAACATGTGCACATCACAAGATTTATAAATTCACTACCTAGTTTTTGTACCTCGCCCCAAAACCTATCCATGAGAAAATTTCTCAAATGAAATGGGAAGTGGCCTCCCAATGGTAATAGTTTTTAGATACAAAAGTCTTGACAAATTTACTTGACTAGGTGCTAGATGTTGGGCACACCTGTGGCCAATTCAATCAGTACATGTACACCATTTATTTACATTGGCATCCAAATTTCCTCTAATGTATAATTATGATGGATTGTTTCGAGGCCAGAGTTTATATTTTACACTCTATGGAGCACCTCCACCATCACTTAAGGGACATGATCATAACATGGGTTGTATTGAGAAACATATAAGAATTCTTCCACTGGAAGAAAGCACCCTAGACAATACGAAAGATCCTATTCAGGTAACTGTTAATGACTCAAATTCCTAGACATAAATCCTCCATGTTGAAGGCTATTTTGTTTTTGGATTATCTAGTTTTCTTTCCAAGTTAGTTTCTAACATATTTTAGTATATAAATTTTTTATTTAATTTTTTTGTAAATCATGATCTCACTTGCTTCTTTGTGAAGAGTCAAATTTTGGTTAGTTTGGTATCCTATTGAAAAAATAACCTATCATTTTTATAACATCCATGAAATTCTCAATTTTAAAAGAAATACAAGATCTACAAAAAAATACCAAAAAATCTAAGGAAAAATAAATAACAATTATATAAGAAAATTATTCCTATAATCCAAATATTATATAACTCGTAAAAGCTTTTTTATTTCCCTCTTTATTCCACATTCATGATTTTATTTTTTATGATTAAAAGTACAAAAATATAGTAACGTTATTATGATTAATTAAAATCAAAAAAGAAAATGAATAAATAAGAAAGAAAAATATATGATAAATTGATTGAAATGAAGTTAATATTTCATTAAAATTATATTACTATAATATGGGAAAAGGATTAATAAAGAATTGATGAGAATTTTAAAATAATAATTGTTAAGTTAAATTAAATGTATTGAATTAATTATTAGTATATATCTATCTTAATTACAAATCTGCAAAGGGTTGAGAGAGATCAATTGTTCTTGACTGCAAATATCTTTTAGAAATAAAAATTTTGAAAAAAGTTTATAACTCAAGGGATTTGATTCTTCTCGTAGCTTGGTAGATCCACAAAATTGATTGAAAAATATACCTAAAAATGAACCAAAATGTAGAATAGTAAGACTACTTGAAATGTTTTAACCATAATTTGTTTTAATTGATTTACATAATATATACATGGATCTATATTTCAATATTATTTAAATCATTATATTAAAATATTATATTACGCCGAGAGGCTTTTTCCAACCCAATATGGAAGAAATGTTGCAATGTCTTGTCATATTATGTAAACATTTTGACTCCATCAATTAAAACTAAAAACTAAAATTTAAATTTAAAAATTATAATTGTTAGCACTCTGTAATTCCTCTAGGCTGAGAGGAACCCATAGGTAACCACAAACCACTTTTATGCTAGAATCTAACCCTTTTTGTCTTGGAGATGGCTCTCTCACTAAAATACACAAAGGTTTGATATTAGGCTAGTTGTTAGGAGCAATCGTAAAATGAATTGCCTTGATGGTTGAAGGGGAATAGAAGGGAAAGATCCATTGGGAAATGGAGTCAATATATATTTCATGAAGGAATTTCTAAATGAGTCCTGAAGTTACATATACAGAGGCAAGATATCAATATTTTGATAGGATATCAATTTTAAAGAGGGTGAAAGCAGAACTGAGAATTTTTCTAAACTGAGCATACAAAGATGAATTCTGTCTATAAATAGAGGAACCACACTGGTTGCTTGAATATTATGAAATAGAGCTTAAACATAAAAATTCTAAATCATTTACTTTATAGAAACACTTAATACAGGAAACATTGACGATCAAGAAGCCTACACATGAATATCTGAAACTGAAACTTCAATTTTATTATATTCCTTCAGAATATCTTTACAAGGTCCAAGCCCAATACTCAATTATCATCCAACCATTTTTACTTCCAAACTTTGGCATTAAATAGCCATACAATATTTCAAACATTATGTCCAAATGCAATTAATCTTTGATCCATGAGGTGGATCGAATGGATCACAAAAGCAATAATATTTACATAGGGACAATCTTTTTCTCCTAATGAAAAAAATAACAAAAAAATCATTAAATCTTATGACACTATCCTATCTCAAGAAATACCCAAATCCATAAGATTATCGTGATCATCGAACCATGTTTTGTTTTGACAGAAAACGAAAAACAAGAAAAGTACTAATTTTCTAAATATGTGTGCAACAATTAGGTAATATGCCCTGGTGGCATAAATTTCCATGCAAGGGAAGACAGCTGGATGCTGAATGGTTTCCTGACCTGGATCCCAACTCAACAACACCTCATTCCACTCAATCTCTGACAATTGGCTTCTTCTCAATGTTTGTGCAAATCTGTAGGCAGGGGTTGTGCATTAGTTGCATAGCGAACTTTCAAGACTACCTCTTTTATGTTATCAAGATTTAATAAAACAACACCATTTTACTATAGGCTGCTCAAGGTATCAATTTCTTTTCAACATACTAATAAAAATTCCCATTGCAACTTGAAAACAAAAAGGTACTCCTGCTACACAGCATAAGCACTTTTAGTCATGGACAAAACTACAAAATTTCACACAAAGGATGGTTACCTCCTTTTCCTCTTGCTGGATGCTTGATGGTGGAAGCTTTTCCTTCTATGACTTTAGGAGGAGGGTATTTTTCTTTAGTAGAAACTGGTTGGGGAGTTTTTAATTCGGGTTAAACCTTCCTTGCTATTCTTTCCAAAACAATGCATAATTCAATCTGCAGAAATTGTGAAAATGGGCCACCAATTGACACGTGTAACACCCAACATATAGCACATGTGTAAAGTATGAGATAGGTTTTTGTATAGTAGCTTTTTTGGAAGAAAAAACACTCTCAGGTTCGTCAAAGTATTCCCCAGAGCCTCAGAAAGTGCTCTGAAAAAACCATGACTAAAACAGGGGATTACACATTCCGAAAACTAGGGCTTAAATATGTAGTCGCAACTCCTGATATGTGATACATGTGTAGAAAAAGGAAGACGTTATTGTTCTTTGACCTGTTATTGAGAGAAAAGTATTTCGTTTTTTCTAAATTCGGCTCCATTTGTTCATAAACGTATTTTGTAAATGATGGCCAGAACAGTCAATTTCAAAGTTAATTTCATAGCAGAGTGTAGAAGACGTCCATGCTTGACATGGTTGCTGATGGTTTCCAACAAAACTGAGAAGATGGGTGTGCCTAATATGATGGTGTTTTGGTGTATAATCCTTTAATTTCTCCTTTTCCCACTTGCACAATTTCCAGACAGTGCTCAGTTGAACTCATGAGAGTAAAAAGTTTATGAGTTTGACTTATTTTATGACACCAAAATTTACAGATTCGGAGACATTTGATGACTGAAAAAATACCTGAATCTAACAAAAATAAACTAATCCTTATAAATATTGTTACAATAGTTCAAGTAATATTGAGGCCATAGAGTTAATTGATCATTGGGGGTTTTTGGGCTCTAGGTTTTGACCAATGGTATCTATATATATAATCAACCTAGATCCATGTTAACTCCGGATTCATCTGGTGTCAAGAGGGATCAAATTTCTCACGTTGCAAACCTTTCCTCAAATTTTTTCACTCAAAAAAGAGGTTTCCACTTTGAGAGATTTGATCCCTCTTAGTGCTTGATAGATATGGAGTTAATATGGATATATGTTGGTTTATCACTTAAATTACATATTTTCATTTTTTTATTATGAATTAATATTGTTATACCTCAGACTATTCAAATATCAATATACTTGAGATGTGCATGCTTTAACTAAGCAAGTCATAGGAAATCTCAATCTATCACAAGGGAAATCATATATGTTGACTGCCTATAAATGTTAAAGTCAGAGAAAAATAAAAAAATGTTGGAAATAAACAAGTCTATCTACTAATGAACTGCATAGATAAGTACTAATGGAATACATAACAAAAATCAAGAATTTGAAGAAGTCGTAGGAGTAGGATATTTAAAAATTGAAACTAAAAGGGTTGGTGGATTTTCCTGGCATGGAAGATGACTCTCCAAGTGAGCTATCTTGGCAACCAAACTATCCAAGAATTAATGTTGTACTATTAGGCATTATTGATGTCATTCACAGCAACAAAGATGTCATACTACTTTGCTTGCTTCTTGTTGGCTTGTTGGGGCCTGACCCAGATTCAACGTTAATTATCCAAACAAATCCCTACACTACTGGACCTTTCGGCATCAGCTTGCGGAGCGTGGACTGAAGTCTCACCCGAACCAGTATGGGGGGTGCTGGAACCAAGTTTCCGCACCCTGAGATGGTCGTGATGTCGGATTATTCCTTGTATTCCTACCTTCACGCATGTTACTTGGTTATAGGACTTGCTAGACTATCCCTCTATTGCGCCCTTTACTACCTCCGCAAAAAGGTACGGTTGACCTTTGTGCATTCCCAACCTGCGGCTTAGTTACTTTCATGCTACTAGGGTAGCGTACGTGCAGATTTCCAAACTAGTCTAAGTGTCTTACTTATCTTATTAAACAATTATATTTAGCACCGTATAAACATATGTTCTTACTTGTGTTCACTGACCCAACATAATTACATTCATTCGTGCATCATATAAGCATTATAATTGAAATTCATACATAACATGTCAAGATGCATTAATAGGAACAAAGACACAGAATTTGAAGAATATTTCTCTTTATTGATATCTTCCAATTGATTACAGACTTTATCCACCCTGCACACATAGCTGTAGGGGTCCTCGCACTCAGCTGCAGACTTCCACCATATGCCTCTGCACACTCAGTTGCGGAGCCTCTACCTATGCTAGGACCAAAAACTTAGACTTCTTACTTCAGAGCTATGACTCTCTAAGACTTAGCTTCACTACTTAGAGCTTACTTACTTAACTCCTTTTATACAATCCCATGGTTTGCGGACCATGGGTAGATCTTTTATAGTTGAATTTACTTTAAAAAACTAAGGGTGGACAACCCTTTATGACTCATGACACCTTCGTGTTCTGCGACCACAAAATGTGGAGCCTTTACAAGTTTATTACAAAATTTGACCAAAACATGGGCTTTTAGCCCAAAAATTGTCCTTTGGGGATCCCGTTCCCAACAGGCCCCCAAAACAAACATCGTGACTCACCCTCGAGTCACTCAGTAGGCACAGAGAACTTTTCACGAAGCCCTTCCAGCTCGACTCGTATGACTGCAACCTCAGCCATGCACTGTGCAGCCACCTGCTTTGTGTCTTCCATTGTCTGCTCAGTCACTGCTCCTGAGTTTTTGACTTGAAGATTTTGCTGTGTCACTTGTAGAGTCGCAAGCTTACCTTCAATAGATCTTGTCACTGTGTAAGCCTCATCCAACCAGGGCTTCAGTCTTGCCTTCAACACTGCTTCCTTGTGTAGCACTGCATCCACCTGTTCCTTCAGTTGCTTGGCCTCCTGCAGCTTTGATAGTCTTTGTTTCAGCGTGATGGTTTGCGTTGTGCCCTTAATGTCATCATAGTACTGTTGTAGATCACGTGCTTTCGTCTCTAGTCATTGGACATTGGGATCCTCCTACAAGCTTATCAGGACCTCAAACAATTGTTCGAAAAGTTGCATGTAGTCTACTACTGCACTATCCACCGCCGCTACTACTTTTGTGATAGTGGTAGCCCGATGTTCCTTCACTTCTGGCAGATTTGAAGGTTGGGCCTTCAACTATAACTCTGTAACTTGTAGGTTCAACTCGAACTGAACTCGTGCCATCTCAATACAAGTGTCGCGCACCCCTGTGGCCAGCTTATGGATGCGTAGCTTGACTGGTTCCTCCTTGGGAATGGCTAACTCTGGGACCATTTGACATGCCTACTTAATGACTTATATAATGCACTTGATCTAATTGGTCACCTCAGTCTTAGCAGTGATCGCAACGTTTCTCTGTAGTGCCATCTGCTCGTTGTTGATCCATTGTTCACTGATCACCTAGAGGATGTAGTGCTCATGGGCCCTCAGCTCTGCAATCACTACATCTTGCAAGAGGTGGAGTGTTTCACGTGGGAACGTTGCCAGATTCAACCCTACTCCCTTTAGGGTGCTGACAATGGGCTTGTTAGCTTCATTCTCCGTGGTCAGTGCTCCATTAGGCAGCACTATTGCACTAGAGGCCTTCGTGCGTAGCATCTCGGTAGCCTTTGAAGTGCTGATAGCCAGGATGGTAGACACCGTTCCAACATATGACATGTGGGTCTAAAGCTCCTACAACCCTGTCTGGATAGCTCCCGGGATGATTTGTTGTTGCTACTCAAATTGTTGCAGGGCCTTCACGGTCGCATCCCTCACTATGTCACCGATATCATGCAGATCACCTTTTGTTAGCGTGATGGGGTCCAATGATGTCTTGGTAGCCTTTGATTTCTTCCTGGACCCTCCTTTCTCCTGCTCCCTTGGGTGCTTGATGTAGGCATATGTCTCCTGAGGGTCTACGCCGTGTTGTTCTGTCTCCTCCTCTGTCTCAAGTGAAGGTGACCTCGTGCCTTTGTTAGAGCCCTGCTCTGTCCCACCTATCTGCTTCACTGTCTATTGTGCGGCCTCGCACTCTACCTGGGCCTTATCAACAGCCTCCTTTTTCCTCATTTCGACCAGCTGGGTCATCTTTACCTTGGCCTCCTCCTTCTTCTTCTACATGGTGGACTTGCTTCCTCCCACCGCCAAGTCCGTTGTAGTGCGTCACTCTTCCAGCCATTGATCAAGTACCACATCAATGGCATCATCTGTTTCCAGATAAGGAAATTCGTACCATTTTTGTGTTTTGTGCAGGTTCCTTCCATGCCCTGATGGATACATGATGGAAGTCTGCTTTAAATTCAGCGTAGCCTTACAAGTTGGCATACACCGTAGGTGAAAATCACGGTTTGTGATTGGTGGCCATGCAGATGTTCATCTCTATCAAGATCCAAAAGATCTTGTTGTCCCTAACATGTTGCACATCCTTCGTCGCCCATAGCAAAGCGTACTTCATTGCTTCTGGGAGGTCTGGCACGATCGAAGGAAACTGCTATCCTCAAGTAGCTCCCATGCTACCAGCACAATCAATAGCAAGAGCCATGCATAGTGGAATGTCTTGTTGAGCTCCTATGCTTCACAGTAGTTTGCCAGGAACTCACCGTGAAGTTAGTCCGACCAGTTGAACTTGACCCCTTTAGCGCATTTTTTGCTAGTGCGACGACAAGTGCCGACACCTCATCGGCGCGACACTTCCTCATCACCTTCCCTGCAAATATCTATGTGGATACCTTCATAGAATGGTAGCAGATGCTAGATATAGCATATCTGCGTGGCTTCTTCACCAGTTTAATTTTTTCTTTCATAGAATCCACAAGGGCCTTCTCACCACCTTTTCTACTAAATATCATGGCTCGATTCTTGCCTATATATGACAATCACTTTATCCTATGAATCAATCTATCCGTGATGGGTATTGGCTTCGCCAGCCATAGACACCCATCATGCACCAAGAATAGCAGCTATTTGATGACCAATATTGTCACCAAGGTGCGGTTGTAGTGCGGTACCCAAAGCAAGTTGAGAAACCCTGCCTTGTCTACTCCTTTGAGCCACCTCCGCGGCTCCAATGCAGTCATTCCAGTATTCGTATCAATGATGCGACACATCAACTACTTGGCTGCCAGGTGTGGAAACTTCTCATGATTGGCCAAGTCCCAGTCTTCAAGTTTCAGCAGCAGTAGTCGTGCCAAGCATGGTCCCTCAAAAATGATTTCGTCCGGCAGCAGAGGGGTTTGCAAGGGGGTCTTTCTGTCATTGATGTCCTTTGGTACCTTGGTCTTGGGCTTGTGTGGAGGGACATGCTCTGGCAATTGAGTAATAGGGTCCGTACCTTGGGCTTTAACCTCCTCCACTTCAACTCCCACATCCTCATTTTCCATCGAGATGTCTTCAATGTCTTCCTCCTCCAGCTCCAAATTTATGGCCTTGCCTTTATCATGTGCAGTGGGTTTCTCCTTGGCGATGCACGCACTGATATGGAAGGTTGTTTTCCATTTTTATCCTTCATGGTCTCTTTGGTTGGTGTCGGATTCGGTCTCAGCGTTCTCGATGATTTAGGGACTTCGGCTAGCACCTCAGCGACCTCTGGAGCAGCTACTTTTGCCTCCATCTCAAATTCTGGCACCGATTCTTCTACTTCGATATCTCTAAATTTTGTGGGTGTCGACATAATAATTTCTAACAGTGCTCGCAATGTCTGTGGTCAGTTTGCAAATGTTGTAGTCTCTTTCAAAGCCTTGAAGAATTCTCGGGGTGCTTGAGAGCTCAATAACTCGATTCTCAAAATGGCAAGTTTTTTTCGATGGACATCCACTTGTAAATTATACGGCATTTTCAATTCAAATCCGACCATTCCCCCCAAATTCAGTTCATTAATGCC